>JARQWA010000116.1:7062-55089 GCA_030294605.1 Ambrosiella beaveri
CCCCCCCCCCCCCCCAAAGACTGATTATTGATTGTGATCTCGCTTCGCGATTGTCGTCGTGATTTCAGGCGATCACGACCAAGATTATCGTCAGATCTCCAATCAGGTCAACTATTGGATTATTATTCGTATACACTCGTTTGTTTATATCCCACTGAGGCAGGAGGAGATTGAGAAAGAGACGACCGGCAGCCGACAGTCGACGATAATATCTACATTACATACATAACGCCGTTTAAAATAATTATAATCCCGCTCCGATCGACCTTTTACCCCCGTCACCGTTAAACCAAACCACACCCGGAGCCATCTCCCGGTTTCTCCACGCACATAGGCAACACTATTCACGTCCGCCAAGATGCCAGCCTTTGGCGACTTCACCAGCATCTGCCACCGGACGCCCCTGCCCCTCTGCGCGGCCATTGGCTCCTCGAGCGTCGCCGGTGGCGTTGGCATCGAAGCGACTTGCTTTGCGCGCAACATTGAACTTGCAAACACAATTATCTTCCAGGGCGGCGCGTCGGCGATGCACATATTGGCGTTGGTGATGACGGTCATTATGATTTTTCACATTCGGGGGAAGTTCACGGCAGTCGGTAAGTTATTGCTTGAGGATCGGAGGGCGCAGGCCGGAGACTGAGGGAGTCTCAAGGCCGGGCTGTTTGCTCAAATAAAGTTGATTGATAAATGTATACTAACGCACTGCCAGGTCGCCGGGAGATTCTCACGTTCTTCTATATGTATATGCTTCTCACCTTTATCTCATTGGTTGTTGACGCTGGCGTAGTCCCTCCGGGCACCGCTGCCTACCCCTACTTTGCCGCCATCCAACTTGGCCTTGCCTCGTCGACTATCACCTCTCTTTTCATCAACGGTTTCGTTGGCTTCCAGCTCTATGAAGATGGCACACCGTTATCTGTGTGGCTTCTGCGCATTTGCACCGTCATCTCATTTGCGGTGTCCTTTCTGGTGTCGCTGGGTACATTCAAGGGCTGGGCGGCGATGGGCCCGACCAACACGATCGGGCTGTTTGTCGTGATGGTCATTTTGAACGGAGTGCAGTTGGCGATTTACTTTGTGATGCAAATCATGCTGGTTGCGGGGACTTTGCAGGACCGATGGCCTCTCGGTGATCTCATCTTTGCGGCGTTCTTCCTTATCGTGGGACAGGTCATCTTGTATGTTTTCTCCGAGCGTATATGCACGGTTCTCAGCCACTACCTCGATGGCCTCTTCTTTGCCACCGTATGCAACCTGCTCGCCGTCATGATGGTGTACAAGTACTGGGACTCCATCACACGCGAGGACCTCGAGTTCTCAGTCGGCACCCGCATGAACAACTGGGAAGTCAAGGAGCTCCTCCCTGATGAGGATCGCCGCGCCACCGTCTATCAAGACGACCTGTACGGCAGCCAAGCAGCCCTGCACAAGCCGACGAGCCACGGCGGCCATGTGCAGGCTCATTCTTTCTCTACGCAGGATAATTACCCGCCGAGTGCAGCGGCCCGCTATTCACAGAGATACTAGGGTGACTGTGACGTGGGCGCTGCCAACCTGGTGGGTAATTTTAATGGAGGATGGGGAGGGTGCATGAGTCCCGGGCCGGTGGTCAGTGTGGAGGGAGTGGGGATTGTACGGACGCCGACGCCAATGGGGAAAAGGATGCGGGAACGGGAAGAAAAGGAGCGGGAAAGGGTGAGGGATTGGATGAGGAGTTTGGAAACGGAGGAGGAAGAGGGGGAAAAGGAAGAAGATGGAAGGGAAGAAGTAGACAGAGGAAGAGGGAAGTGAAGAAGGTTAACGAAGATAACTATTTTTTGTTTTTTTTCTCTTTTGGCCTTGTATTTACTGTAGGATTCTTAATAGAATTATTATAATGGTCATAATTACGTCTTTTCATCCTTATTTATCTATATATCAATCTATCCCTCGTCATCATTATAGTCATCATCACATATATATATATATATAGTAATCAATGAACTGTCCTTTGCTGCCCTTCACCGGCTCCTTCGCCCCCGCTCACTCTCCTCCGACGGCGGCGTCACATTAATCGTCGGCACAATTGGCCTCGGCGGCTCGTGAAATTCACTCGGCGTCGGTACACCATACGGACTCGTGGTCCGCGAGCGCGCGGGCGGGTTAGTCGGGCGCTGGGCGGAGCGGGAGTCTCGTTGGGTGGTGGATCGGGGGTCTGCTCTGGGGGGTCTTTCTCTTTCTCTTTCTCTTGCTCTTGCTCTTGCTCTTGCTCTTTCATGCTCTCTTTCACGTTCTCGTTCTTCATGTTCTCTGTCTCTGTCTCTATCTCGTTCCCGATCCCTCCCTACCCTCAACGGCCTTGGCACCTCCGGAACCCTCTCTTCCTGCCCCGTTTCATCCCCCTCCTCAATCTCCACACCCCTCCCCCTCCGCACCCTAAACATCCCATCCTCTCCGTCCGCTCGCTCCTTCACCAATCTCTCCTCTCTCTCTTCCCTCTCTTCTCTCATTCTCGCCTCTTCTCTCTGCGCCTCGCGGGCCACCGCGCGCGAGACGCCGCGGCGGATGGGCCCGAGGGTTCCGGAGCGGGTCCAGCGGACGGATTTATTGGGGGAGAGGGACGTGGTGGAGAGAGATGATATGGATAGGTTGGGGTTGTGGTTGGGTGATTCTGGTTGGGTGTTGGTAGCGGTGGTGGTAGCGGTGGTGGAGGAAATATTGAGGGAACGGGGTCGCCCAGAGGGACGGTCACGATTACGGTCGCGGTCTCGGCGGTCGGATTGGGTTTGAGCAGCAGTAGTAGTAGTAGGAGCGGCCGGGCGCCGGGCTGCACTGTCACTAGGGAGCTCCGAAGGCGAGACATCTCGCGACGTGTCGAGTTCTGCCCTTTCGTACTCTCTTTCCCTCCCTCTATCCCGCTCTCTGTCCGCCAGCTCCGGCGTCTGCTCCCTCCGATAATTCTCCCTCCTTGCTCTCGGCCTCCGATCCTCCTCCACTCCACTCTCAACACCACTTTCAGCCCTACCCACTCCACTCACCAAGCTGCCCACCGGTGGTGGCGTCGGACACGCCGGCATCGTAAGACCCGCAGACCCCAGCCCGCTCCTCCCAATATTAATCTCTGTCTCCTTGGTATCTCCCTTTCCGAAAACCCTAACGACATTCCGCTTCAAGTCGTCCTCTCGTAACTTGCGCATCTTGACTTCCCGCTCGTACTCATTGTCACTCTCCACCCACTCGCTATTTCGAATCTTGCGTTCCCTCGCAGCATCACGGAGGGCATTGTGCCGACGGAGCCACTTGATCATGTGGTAATTGGGGTGACTGTGGGAAATCGACATATCAGACGATGTCGACGACAGCGACGTTGACGAATAAAATCTCGGTATTGGCGCTCTCCGCTTATACCGGCCGCTGAAGGATTCCGAGGACCCAGAGGATGCTTTGTGGTCGTTGTTGCGCTTGTTATTAGCTTTGCGGTTGAGATACACCAACGCCCCGACGGCCGCGAGGGCCCCGGCAGTCGCCAATGTCCTTTTCGACGGCCGATGTTTCAAGTCATCCAGCGACTTCGCCGCCAAGTCTCTAAAGCCAAAGCGACTACTCGCCGATTGTCCCCTTTGCCGCTCGCATTCCCGCCGATAGCGGCCCGGCGACGGGGATATCGAAGAAGCGGACGATAACCGCCGATCACTGCCCCGGCGCGCAGTGTACCGCAAGAGATCCCGCGAATACGGCGACGCATTGCGATTCCGGGAGATCGACCGGTAGCGGAACCACGACCGGGTGTGCGAGTGCGGCCGGATGCAAGAAGACGGGGATCTCGCCCGCGAGCGGGAACGTTGCCGTGTGCGAGTTGTTTCTTCGTGGGGCTTGAAGTCACTGTAGGTTGTCCCGTCGGGATACTGCGGATATCTCACGGGTGCTCTGTCGTCGTATCGCCATTCTCTTTCCCTCCCTCTTCGCCCATCCCGGTCTCTGTTTCTGTCTCTGTTTCTCCATCTATCCTCATTGTGTCCGTCGTCCTCAATCCTGATGATTTCTTGTGTCTGCCACGCCCATTCATTCATCAAGCGCCTATTACTGTCGTCATCGTCATCGTCATCGTCATCGTCATCATCGTACCCATCGTAATCGCTATAACTGCGATCGTAATCATCATCGGAGTCACCAGAGTCCTCGCGGCGATAGATACTCCGGACTTTCATTGCCTTGGGGGCAGTATATGGCGATAGTTGCTGGACGTGGTAAGTCGTTCGTCTCATTTTCATTTTTTTCTCGTTCTTTGATTAGAGTTGCATTAAATGATTAGTCAGTCATGTGTATTTCTTGTAAAGGCAGTTGCCAAGTTTGAACATAAAGCCGTCGATATAAAGCAAGAACTGTAAGAAATGTCATCAAACAACAAATTATATATCTCCCTGTTTATATAACATAAGCATAAAAGAATAAAAAAATCACAAAGAACCAACCACCGATCTTCCTCTTTGTCTCGTACTCTCCCAACAAGGCTGCTTACTCTTTCTCTCTCCTCTTCCCCATTCCCCATCTGCACCTCATCACCTGCCCATCCGCCCACCACCACCGGCGAGCCCGAAATGACATCACCGTGCATGAAACCCCAACTTGATCACAGCCCCTTAACCCTTGGCACACAATAACTCTTATTTCCAATAAGGCTTTCCCTTGATTCCCTTCTTTTTATATTTCTATGTAAATCCCGTTATCCGCACAACTCTTAATTCCCATTCCCGCCCATTTTCACATCGTATAATCCTGGATCCACAATTACCCTTTCCACCTGACCATGCCCCTCCGTCGGTTCTGAAAATATGGGATAGACCCCGTCAATATACCCAGGCCTACCACCACCCACAGTCACCGGCTGCACGGGCATGGTAACCGGAATCCCGGCCGGCGCCATCTGCAGGCCCATGTGTGCACCTACTGTCGTCGCCTGAGGGAACCCTGGATACTGCATATGCATTGGAGGGTAGAAGCCCTGTTGCTGCTGCTGCTGGTCCCATCCCACCGGGCCTTGGAAAGCGGCCTCCTGCCCGGTACTTTGCTGAGGAATCTGCTGCGGGATATGGTGGTAGCTATCGAGATGATGTGGTAAAGACAACTGTGCTGATGCCGCAGAAGGATCCAGGCCCGGGGAAGCTGAGGTGGGGAAAGGAGGTAGGAAGTGATGAGGTTGGTGATGAGATTGATGCACTTGATGTTGCAGCATTTGCATTTGCTGTTGTTGTTGCTGCTGCAATAACATCATTTGCCTTTGCTTCTCCCTCTCTTCAATCTCCCTCATCTTCATCTCGTCCTCTCTCTTCCTCCGTTCTTCCTCTTGCTGTCTCCCCTTCTCCTCCCACCACTGTGCCCACTCCTCTACCATCCCCCTGTAAACGCCCCACGCCGTTTCCCCCCACTTTTCCCCTCCGGTGGCCATAACCGCCCACTCGACAATATCCACCCCAAACCACTCGCGTTGCCTCCGGCCCCGTCGCTTGCCACGGGAGTCTTCCGACTCCTTTGTCAAGGCTCGTCGTTGCTTCTCGGTGAAGATGATGCCGCGGACATATGGCGCGACATCCTCGACAATGAGCCGGAGCGACCGGTCGAACACGGAAGGGTCAATGTGAGCTGCCCAAACAAAAGCTGTGGACGCTGCAATCGGATCGAAAGCGAGGGAAAACATTGGCCGGCCAATCCCCCTTGGCTCTGGATTGTCAAAGCTCTGGATTACCCTCTTGGCCACAAAATCAACATCTTCCGTAGCATCCGTAGCCCTGAAAACAACCGGACAAGCACCGGCCTTTAACGTAACGGCCACTCCCATGGCCATCTCGTCAAACGTCTCCGCAGCCTCGGCGTCTATCAAGATGGCCCCTAATATGGCATCTTCCCTCCGTTTTGCCGGGATATCGGGCTGTGTCGGGTCAATGACCACCTGGTTACCCTTAGCAAAGGAGCCCATCGACACAACGTCAGCCACCGACATTGTCTCCGCAGCATCTTGGAACTCTTCCACCTTCCGTAGCCTCTCTACTCCGCCATTCGACAGAGCAGGCGGCTCTTTCCGTGCCGGAGCCTCCCATCCACCCCAGCCAAACACATCCACCCCAAAATCCTCCCAAGCCCTCTTTCCCCCCTCCTCCATCCCGGTCCACCTCCACCCCATCCCCACCTCAACGCCGCCCTCACTAACCACCCTCACCTTATCCCCTCCCGCATCCAGATCTCCGCCCACCGGCCACCGGCCTAAAACCCACCCGAATCCTCCCCTTTGATCCCCGACTCCAATCTGACACCAGAACTGCAATTGCGTAATCGCCCCTCGGAGATCCCCGCCTCGTTCCTTGACAACGGCCTCAACCACCTCCCGCCTCAGTACGTGACCCTCCGCCGCTGCCATCAGCAACAGCGAGTCCACGGCCTCGGCCACTGGGGGATCTCGCAGGCGGAAGATGCCGTGAAGGGGCAATGTCGCCAATGGCACCGCTGTCTCATCATTGCAGACAAACACAAACGGCCTCTTCGCTGTCGCCATGAGTGTGCCGAGAGTTGCCCAAAAGGCCCGGTCCTCATCGTACAAGACATCAGCCTCTTCGATGAGAATCAGACTCTGCTTCTGAGCAGCCGGTTCCTTCTTTTCCTTCTCTTTCTCTTTCTCGGACTCCTTGTCTTTCTTCACCACCGTCTTCTTCCCAAGGAAACCGGCCAACCCTCCCTTGGCCGGCGTCGCACTTTTGCTCCCCTCATGCTGCACCAAATGATTCCTCGTCATATCACCCACTTTCTCCAACACATCCTTTCCCGCTCTCCGCCCCCCTGCATTGATCTCGAACACCTCAAACCCCAGCTCACCGGCTACGGCATAGACTCCCGCCGTCTTCCCCACTCCCTTACACCCTGATATAACCACCGCATTCCCCACCTTTCCACCCTGTCTCACCACGCTCCGCCGATCCCCGTATCGATTCGCAGTCCACTCCACCGCATTTTCGTCCTCCTCCGACTCATATGCCTCATCCCCCTCATCGTCCTCAGCAACAAACCCGTCCAAGGCTCCCTTTTTCCGCTTTTTCTTTTTTTCCTTGGGCTTTTTTGGCCCCGAAGACCCCGTGTGGACAGCGTCTACCTTCAAGGTCAACAGCCACTCCTTAAGAAGCACCGCTTCTTTCCCGGACTGAAGGACCTCTCCTGCCGTCTTCGGCGCATACTTGGTCGTCCACGGAAGACACTCGCATGTACACTGATCATATGCAGACAATGTTCCTGGCAACTCCCGCCACAACCTCTCCACAAACGGATGCGGAACCTCTTTTTTCCGCTTTGGTACCCGCCGTCTCACCGCTAACTCATCTTCACTATCGGAGTCAGATCCTGTTGAAACTGCTGAAGTCAAGGGCGTCCGCAACTGTGGATGGATCCGCTGCTGAACACATCGGCCGCTTTCAACGTGCCGTGTAGGGACTCTCATCCCTTTTTCCACAGGGACGAAATCTTCGCTAAGTCTCTCCAAGGCACCGCGGACTTTGTCAAAGTCGACGCGCTCCTGAACAGTCCGAACGACAGATTCCTCATCTGATATGTTTACGGCTGATCGCTTACTTTTTCGGAAGCCAAATTGACTTCTCGGTACTGTAAATTTAGTAATTTCACCCCGGATATGAACCATGTCCCGTGGCGGGAACAATGGGTGGGCTGCCCCGGGGAATTTTAGTCCCGAGTTTTTCACTGAGAACGTCAGACCCTGAGTCCCCGTTATTTTTACCGGTCTTTTCTTAGGAGAGCACGGCGTTGACATGGAAATTGTGTTCTTTTTTGTCGAAGAGGGTGTTGGAGTCACGGCGGCCGAGGCCGCCTTTTTGAAGAATGGATGTGTTGATTTTGATGATGCCGGTGTCCCCGTAATCATAACAGGTGCTGACACCTGTTTCGGAGCGGACACAATCGTTCGTGCCGATGCTGGTGGAGCCACAATGGCAATCGGTGTCGGGTTTGGTCCTTTTGCGAGGATCTCAGTAATGTGTTGGCCAGTTTTTTTTCGAGAGGCATCGTCTTTGCCGTATTTAATAGTAACCACCATCTTTTTCTTAGGTCGTCCCCGTTTAGGTGGTTCTTCTGATTTTGGAAGTGATTTATTCTTCTTTGGCGGTGACCCTAAGGTACCCGTCTTCATATTAAATTTCAACACCTTGGCCGGCCGGCCATTCTCTTTTAATGGAGCATCTGATTTGACTGCCTCTAACACTGATACTGGAAGTGATGCAGCCTCTCTTATATCAACCTCTCTCATGGCCTCCACCGGCGGTGAAGCCTCCTGTTTATACAATGTCATATATTCATCGTCCACCTCCCCCTCTGCATCCTCGTCTCCCTCCGCATCTGCATCATCCAGCGACGGCGGTGTCTCCAGCCCCTTCGGGGCCGGACCAACCAGTGGAAGAGCACCCGAGGAAGATCCCGGCGGCGGCGGTTTTACAAGGGAAATCAATGGGCCATCAAGAGACAATGTTCCCTGGCGTTTTCGAAATACTGATTCAACGGGATTTGGTTTGCGTTTTTTGCGAGTGGATGGTGGAGATGAAGGAGGAGGTCTGGATGCTTTGAAAAAGGGATGGATGGCGTCGGGCATTATTTATTTATTGCAGGTGTTAGAGTTGAGGACGGTGGATTGTAGTTGGTATATGGCGATCGAAAGCTCAGTGAGCTTAGAAGAGGTAAGAATTAGAGGAACAAAAGTGGTAATTTGAATCTATGTGATCATCACAGTCTATAACAAATCAATTCTATAGTAAAAACAAAGACAAAATATAGTTTGACAAAATGTCAAATCAATGGGCAAGTCAAGGCCAGTATCAAAAGCAATGGAGTTTCCCATCGAAACTTCACATCCCTCACTTCACCAACCCTCCTGCACCAACATCGTTATCCCGGTAACCTACCGCTGCTCCTTCCGTCTCGCGTCGTCGCGTCCGCGTGTAAATGGCTTTACCAGCTGCCGGATCTCGAGATTCAGCTGCCAGCCTAGTCCAGGGTCCTTTGTTCAGACATGCCACCGCCTGCTTTTTTGAGACATATATTATCGATAAGCCCCATCTGCTTACTCATCTGGCAAAAATTATTTTTTTGTTACTTTGCTATTGCGATGCGAGGAGTGAGCGAAAGTGAAGCGGCAGTCCTCACAAAAAGAGGCATCGTCTGCAGCCCTTTTTCCCACAAAAACTTTGAGCATTTAGACACCGGAACCCGATACAAGATGTCTACCAACTACCGGATACGAAAGCCCTATGTCTTGGCGACGTTGCCGAGACCCTTTGACCCTGAGAATGGGAATTTCAATGTCGGCGAAGTCTGGGGATACTCTCTGGAGACTCCTCGCAAGAAGCGCGCCGAAATTATCGCCACCATTGACGGTGAATCAGTTAACCTTTACGATGTACGCTTGTTCATCATCTTGTCAAACTTTCTTCCCTTTTAACCAGCCGCTAACTTGTCCTACCAGATCACCACTTCCTCCCTCATAACCTCCCACCCCGTCTCTCCCGAACAATCATTCGCTACCGCCCCCGTCTCTCTCCGCCTCCGCCTTCCCGCCCCTTCTGGAACTATCCGCCTCACCTACGCTGTTACCGTCACCGGCATCACTAAGCCCAAGCAGCGCCTTACTTGTTTTATCGACTCCATCAGCACCGATGGCAAAGCAACCACTACCACGCACACCACGGCCATCCCTACCTCATCCCGGATCATCCACCTTGACGTCTCGACTGTGGTCGGCAGAATCTATGAGGAGAACAAGCAAGGGCGTTTTTCTGGTAATCTCATTGCCATAGCCGAAAATGGCTCCGTTTTCTGCTTCCATCCCGATGCTCCGCTGCCGCTTTTGTGGTCACTGCCCTCGCTTTCTCTTGCCCAAGACGAGATCTCCCCCTACAAATCGCTAACCGTTCACACGGCCTCCCTCGTTCCTGCTGGCGATGCCATTGACGGCTTGTTTGCTGGTGACTCTACTACCGTTGAGTACGCCTTTCCTCAATCTCTCTCCGCTTCTGCCAAGTCCCGTGCCGACACTCTGATCCTCGTGGCCACCGGGCACCGTCCTTCCGGATCTGAGAAACTCTTGGTTGCCCTTGCCGTCAACCCTACGTCAACTTCTAATTCTACGACTCCCGATCTTGTCCGCCTCCTCATCGCTCGTTTGCCGGAACCCCCCAAGATCTCCTCGGATGCTTCCAGATCCTACAAACTGCATGTACCCTCCGGGTCCCTGACTCTCCTTGCTGGCGAGAACCTCTACGTTTACACCATCTCCTCGGCACTGCCCCGGTTGGCCGCGACCATGGCCCGCCCCTCTACTACGTCGCTTCTCCGTCTCACCAACTACAGCATCCTGACGTCGACGCCTTCATTGATTGCTATTGTCAACCCTGTCTTCAACTCCATCCAGACGTCTCTCCCGATTGATCTCTCCCAAATCAAGGAAGGTCGCCCCGAGGGTTCTCTGTCTATTGATCTCATCTCTTACTTCCGCAAAGTCAATCTCGTCATCGGTCTCGTCGCTGATTGCCTCGTTTTGATCCCCGTGGAACCTCCGCGGTCCCCCCTCAAAAAGCGTGCAGCCGAGGGTCTTCTCGTTGACTCTATTGGTCGCGGTGAGCCGCGTCCTCCTCTCCAGAAATGTCACAAGTCCGCCGCGGTTGATACTTTCTTCGCTTCTCCCCTTCCCGGTACCGCCACTGAGGAATATCTTTCTACCCTTCTTCCGGAAATGACCTCTGCCGACAATCTTCTCGAATCTTCTAACATTGGCGCTTTCGACGCTCTCATCGCGCCTCACTTCGGTCTCAAAGTTGGCGAAGAGGGCGAATGGATTGTCAAGCAAGCCACTGGCTACCCGCTTGCCGATCGCCGGTGGATCTTGTATACCATCTCCCGTGCGATTGCCATTGACGAACAGGAGCTTCCCCCTGAGGAAACCCCAACGACCAACGACCGGTTGCCTGAGGTCAAAATTGTTCTTCCGACGTCTAACGTGCTTCCTTACCTGGTAGAGTCTGGCCATCTGACTGTCCGGAATCTCCGCGCTGCTTTCCGCACAGTCCTTGAAACTTCGCCTGTTGACATTCCGGATTCGCACCTCGCCAAGTCATTGGTTTCCATTATTGTCTCTCTTGATCCATCGCTTTCCCTGCTTGCCTTGTGGCTGGCTGCAACAAAGCTGACCGTCTTCGAGCTCCTGGCGGCGATTCTGGCCCTAATGCATTCTCTTGGTTTCCTTTCGTCCTCAGAAGCAGAGATCCCCGAAGAGGCTGATAGCGACACGGACAAGGAGGCTGCTGTCCAACTACAAATGGCTCTTTTGGAAAGAGAAGTTGCCGCGACGGAAAGCTACTTGGGAGCTGCCGACGAAGATCCACGCGCCCAAGCTCTCAACACCGCATTCACTTCTCTGGCAGCCACCTCTTCCTCCGAGACCGTCGCGGCCCTCCGGGCCATCGTCGGTCCCACCGAGGTCCTTTCCCTTATCCGCGTTTTGAGAAACGAGCTTCTCCGCGCCTCGTGGACAACTCGATATCTCGATCAGCCTCAAACAGACGACGTGGAAGTTGTCAATGACTCTTTGATGCCCATTGCCGATCTGCTCTCTCGGTGCATTGATGCCATTGGCCTACTGGGATGGATTCTACAAGATTCCTTGTCGCCGACGTTGACGACGGTTCTCCCTGCATTAAGCCTGGAGGTTTCGGCGGCATTGGAGGGACTGGAAGAATGCGTGATGCTGCAGGGCCTGGTGTCGGGTGTTGTCTCTCATGCCTCTGTCCTCCAGAGACGGGCGGTGCTTAGAGCGTTGCGAGAGGGCAGAGTTGAGAAGGAGGTGTCTATTGGACTTGGGGGCATGCTACCGTTGGGATCGCGGGCATATGAGGGAGTTTGGAAGGTGGGAAAGGGCGGTGAGGTTGTGATGAGGAGTCACAGAGAGATGGAGCATCTGTTGAGCAAGGGGACGAGAGTGTATAGTTTGGAAAAGTTGCTGTTCTAAGGGGAGATGGATATCAAAGAGGATGGGCGTTTGGGTTAGCTTTTCTTGCAAATTTCGGTTTATAGGTTTTGTTGTGTAAAAAATATTCTTTTTGTTCAGAAATCTAAATATTTGATATTTGATATTTTTCCTCTTTTGTCATATAAGTGATCCTGATATTTTGTTAGGGTTATAGTACGTACTCTAACCCATGACATCACTCCCAAATCATTGCCCAATCATCGCCACCAACAATCACTATTACCATCCTCACCGAATCTCGTCACATTCTTCTTGCCAGTCACCTGAACTGTCGCCCCATCCCCATCTAAATATATTCATTTTCTTGTTGTCCATATCTGTATACACATTACATCACCTCACATTATCCCCCCGCCACGACCACAACCACAACCACGAGTTCGCCTATCCAAAAATAACCCTTGAGGTACAATATATAAAACAGGAGGAAATTGCCATTTATGCGCAGAAATTCATGCGTTGGATGCAACCACTAAGTGCTTGCGTCGACCGACAAAGCAAGAAACCCAGCCCAGTCCAGCCCAGCGAGCCAGCCTGACTCAAACACACCATGAAGAAAAAAGGAAACAATAGTATATATTTACATGGAAAGGGAAAAAGACAAATAAGCTATGCCTACTGTTTACCGGGGGAGGGGAGAGGGATCAACCGGCGATTGACGTTGTTGACTAGAAACCAGAGAGAGAGAAAGCATCGCCTACTGCATCGTGACACCTTCAAGGTTTCGCCGCGGTCTCCCCTCCTCCTTGTGTCTCTTCCTTTCCCTTTACCCTTAATCTCAACCTCTAAACCTCTTTTTCAAAACCCAACCCATCGTCACCATCTGGCCCCATCCATTTCTTTCTCTTTCTCACTATATTTCTGTCCCCCGTCGCCCATCCCTAGTCACCGGAACCCGTAACATTAACAGTACATGTAGAGATGTAATGATATCTATTCCCCTACGGACCCTCTTTATCCCATCGTTTCTTCCCCTCCCTGTCTTCTGCACCCTGACAACTATCCTAGCGGATCACCAACATGCAACAAACCCGAGACTATGTGAAATGTCCGTGTGTAACCCTTGTTATGTGTTAGGGTTAACAACATGTGGGTTTGCCTGAGGAATCCCGCCCGCCATCATCGCGAGCTTCTTTTTTTTGACAAGATGATGTTTTTCCGAGAGATTGTTGTCGATGGATGGATAAACTCGATGGGGCCTTTCGCCCTATCGCCCTGGCTTGTTTTTGTTCTTGGGTTGTCTGACTCTAGTGTGATGGAGGGAGGGTGTGTGATTCATGATGTGCATTTCATGTGCATATGTACGATGGTGATTGGGCCAATTTGTGGACTTTGGGGCGGCGAATGTGTATTTTGGTTGGGCACTGGGCACCGGGCACTGGGCGGGCGGGCAAAATGACGGAGAAAGAGCTGACGAGGCGATGAATAATGTCGATGGATGTCTAGCCTTATGTGACGAGTTGGTGGAGTGTCGGTTCACCGAAGACATTGATATATGCAATGAAAAAGTGACAACAGGAGACTGTGACCGGGCAGATAGAATTGCATCTTCCCTACACTGCGATCTCACCGCTCGGCCTGCTCCCCATCAGCAACGAACAACTACAACTGACACAAATTACAGAGGCCTCTTCCGCTTGGTTTTTGGGCGCTTTTGTACTTAACCTCCCCCACCAAACGCTCATCATACACTTCGAAACACCACCATGTTCTAGGTTTCCTAGGCCTGTATTCAGCTGTCTCTAGCACATTTTTGCAAGGCCTGCATTTTCTTTTTCGTTTTCTTTTGTGCATATGTTTCTCAAACAAGGGAATCAAGGCTCAAGAAGGGTGGGATGGAGAAGGGGTTATGTAGCGAGAATGCTGCGCCGTAGGCGCATGTGTCTATCTGTATTTTCAATTTTGGCAACGGGAGAAGGAAGAGGAGGGGTAGGAGACATAATTGACTAACCGAATCGATGATATGGCGATGATGATGTAAATCTGACCAGTATCAGGAAACAAAATATGTGAAGGGAAAAAACAATAATGGCAAGGCATGACGGTCCGCATGGATATACAACCAGCATTCCAAGTGATGATGATGACAGGTCAAGCCACTTACTAGGTAACATATTGTTTGTCATTGGGCCTCAACTTGTGTAGGGTCACACAACCCTAAATGTCATAAATTGCCTCTAACTTACCTGCATAGGATCCAACACAAGACTCTTTTGTTAGCGGAAGCCATGTGTTTTGAGTCTTGCTACCATACCAAGATGGCTTGGTACTATGACATCCCGTGTGTTGTTCCGTGTACAAAGGGTCTAATGGATTGATAATGCGGAGTGCCATTGGTACTATTGCCGAGTATTGGATTTATTGCAGGGCGGGTTGCCAGATGGAATGGCTGGTTGGGCAGAAATTTTGTCGAAGGACAGACAGTACAGCACGGCAGGGGATGAGGATTCATGATGCATATATATGTATATTATGTATACAAAAGTACATATATAGTCGAGGGGAGGGATGTTATTAGGGGAATGAGTTGATGAATCGTGACATTATTGATGGGCCTCAGTGGGGTGCGAGAGAAGAGTGATCGACGACGGCATCAGCATCGTCGGAAGAATCAGAATCATCTACACAGGAGCATCGAGATGGGAGGGGGTTGTGCATGTGTCGATGGTATTGATGCATGTAGCTAAGTATTGTATGCATGCATACATGCATGCAGGATAAAGATACATGAAGGTATGCATCTCTTGAGAAACAAATGATCAGGGAGTAGCAAGAATGCCTGTGTCCATCAATGCAGGTTTCTTTTAATAATGTTCATCTCTTGCTTCTTTGCTGGATTCTTTTCCTTCTATTGGAAAAGCAAAGACAAGATAAAGAAAAAAAAAGGGGCGAGGAGGACGCATTATGTTTCCATTTTGCGTCTGTCCCTGTTTTGAAAGATTCATGCATTGAGGTGGGTTGGAGGGGCTACGTAGATTGATGATGGCTTTGTATATATAGAGATATTTAAAAATAAAACAAAATAATGTTGTCAGTGGAGTGGTTTTTTCCCCCTTTGCTTGTATATAGTATAGTAATTGCTTTTTATAGTGATATCATTCAATCCTGCAGGACGGAAAGATGGGGGGGAGGGGGCAAATTCAAACAAGGAAAGGAAGAATGCATGCATACGTATATGACTGCCGTAAGTGGTGATGAGTCGGATTATGTAAGGTGGAGAAGTCTACGAGGCTGTCTGAAAGACAATGAAAAATAAAATTGATAATATCTGAGGCCGAGTCGTATCGAGATTATGTCCGTCTGTGATTGTATGTACTGACATTGCACTCCCAGCCAACATGGACTCGAGACCCTCCTCTCCCTCAGTTGAGTCAAAGTCACTTTCTTTTCTTTTCTCGACAACCCACAGACACCCGAACCTTAACTTTCTTTCTTGACATTCTTTATAGACAGATCTATGTATATACACACACACACACATACTGCCTCACACTTTCAGTGTCCCCCCTTCCTCTAGCCCGTCCCACCATCTGGCCCGTCCCGAAAATACCACCCTGTCTGCTTTTACCTTTCCACAGGTCCTTTTCCCCATGTCTCTCTCACACTCTCTGTGGCCAAGTGGCCCTCCCCCTCGCTGGTCCCAGCGTTTCAACAAAGTTAGGAGCACTTCGTCTATACTTTTGAGACGACGGGGGTGACACGGACTGTCTTTTTGTCCTTCTCTGCCTTTGTTCTTTGTGTGGAAGAGGTTACAAGTGGCCGAGTTGTACATATGAAGAAAGAGAAGAATAGATCCGAATTGATATATAGATGATGGGGACCTCTTCTGCGGCGTCATTGGACTTTGAGAAAGGAAGTGTTTTTGTTTTTTTTCTCTTTTTTTTTTTGGTAAGGTTGAGTGGAGTGATGCCAATTTGTTGTCTTTTCCTGTCATTGTTCTTCATTTTATGTTTCTTTGCACATATTCATCATCATTATTTTCTCTTTATCTTCACGATATATAACGACCTCATCGATATCATCACCATCACCGTCTCAGCTGGCTCTGTCTCTCTTTCCTGTCATCACTGCACATTTGAATCTGCAGCACTCAAAACACTCATCCTTTGGTGATCTTCTGATGCCCCGTCATTAAGAAAGAAAAGAAAGAGTCCTTTATAATTGTGCATACTACACTCCTTCTTTTGTTCATCCTTCTTGAAAACATCTGCAGGCAGATAACACACATCCTGTTGCTGTTGTTTGGTATGTGCTTCTTTTTTTTTGTGTCTTGCTCTTTAATTTATTCGACATCAAGGATGACATCATGCTGCAGGCAGTGTGCAGCACCACCAAAAATCCGCCCAGAATCTAACCTGCATCAATAGTTTCATCGCCACCTCGTATCATCACGGGATTCTTAGTTGACTGAAGGAAAAGAAAAATCAATTGACTTGATTTCATTCAAAGTCAGACTATCGAATTTCTTCACCATTCTCAAATTTTCCGCATACACAATTTCAAGATGGTCCCTGCACTTCCATTGCCGTCAACGGCCTCGAAGTTGATCTCCTCGCTCGATACCTCATCCATCCTATCAATCGCCCTTTTCCGCCGGACCCAAAATATCTCCGCTTCTCCCGGCAAGAATTCCACCTCTTTTACTCTGCTCTTGTCCTCCATTACATCGACAACTACCGCCCTGCACACTGTCCTTCAGGACCTCCGTACCGAAGCTGCCTCGGAAAAGAACCCTCTTTACACAACTCCCGGCACTGTCGAAACCCTATCTGCCATCGTCACCATGTGCATTTCCTCTCTTTCTTCCCTCAACAATCTCCTCGAAAAACACCAGAAGGGCTCTGTATCCTCCGAGGAAGCCTCTGTTTCCTCATCACCCATCATCTCCCGCCTTGAGAAGTCAAAATCGCAGCTGTCAGCCACTTTGTCGGCTGTCCAGCGCAAGGCTACTCGCCGGACTCTGCCGTCATGGTCACGGTCGCAGGATGCGGCTGATGACAAGATGTTGCGGGATATCCAGAGGCACATTGAGCAGGTCGGGAGCCGGGTGGTGAAGAGAGAGAAGGAGGAGAATGTTATGGGGGCTTTGAGACGGGAATGTGTGGAGGTAGGGTTGAGTGGCCGGGTATTTGATGAGAATATTGTAAGTTTTTGTTACACCCAAGAAAATCTCCCTCTTTCTTTTTCACTTCATGATATCATCATCGTCTATCGATGTAAACAGCTGATATTATCTTTTTAATCTGCCTTTTTATTTTCCTTTTATTTTCGAGGCTTGGTAAAAATCACATCTTTTTTCAGTCTTCTCCACTGCCTCCAATCCACACGCCTTCCTATCATCACCCCTCTCCACTTTCACTCCTTCCCACACCCCAATAACAGCGCCCAATTTTGGCCACGTTAGAACATGCCCACTGTGACATCCATCTGCACTGTAACTTACCTTTGTCTACACACAAAGGTGACATAAAAAAGTGAGGAGTGTGGTGAGAACACAGTGGGATGAATCGGCCGGGACTTTGAGCAGGAGATGTAAATATTGCATATTTGTGGCGAGGGCCACAGAGAAAACAGAGACAGGGAAATGATATAAAGATGTGAATGGCCTGGCTTCTTTTTTTTTTTTTTTTTTTTCAAATGAGCAAGGAGACATCAGTATCACGACTTGATCTCCAATTGTTTTCTTTATATATACTTTGGCTGTTATCGCATTGTAGTTCTTGCATAAGACAAGCAAGCCAAACAGCAAACAGCCAGCGCATTCTACATATTATTACATATCCACCAGCCAATTATCATCACTTCTACTCCACCTTGCCCCTTATCTCAAGTCTCAAGTAATCCTTACTTACAAAAACCTTGCCCATCAACCAGTCTAGCCTTCGGTCGCTCACCCGGTCTCTATCCACTACCGACCGTCCTGAGCGCAACGCCCGTCCCAAGTCCCTGAACTTGTCTACGCTATCCGTTGCCTCTGCCGCCGCTGCCACTGGAGCTGCCGCCTCCACTGCATTCCTGCGCAGCCCGCTCACTCCCACTCACCGTGCGCGCTCTGCCTCGGTTTCTGCGCCACCATTTGTCCCGCTGTCCTCTTCCGCTCCGTCGTCTACCGGTGCCACTGCGGGATCGTCGTCATCTAGTGCTTCCGCGTCAACGGGGAACCTTGATTCTTCCTCTTCTTCTACTGCTTTGCCCACCAGAACTCGTTCTCGTGCCTCCAGTATGAGAGTGGCCACGCATTCTCTCACCGCCGGTGACTTTTCCTACATCACCACCACCGACCTCCTTCATCTCGCCACCCTCTCCTCGGCCTCTGCCAACTCTTCTCTGCCTCCCCGCTCCTCCGCCCCGGCTATTTCTTCCAAGAGTTCTCTGCCCATCGGGCCCGACCAGTTCGGAAATCCCATTGCCCCCACGGCCCTCTGGACCAAGGTCAACCGTGACAAGTTCACCGCCGAGGCCTTCAGATCTGCCAAGAAGCACTTTGAGGCCTTCCCCGAGTTCATCGCTGTTCTCGGTTTTATCGGTGAGGAGGAGTTGCTGAGTCTCGTCGAGGCTAGCAACCGCATTCGCCAGGAGCGTGCCCGCTACGCCGTGCCCCGCGAACGTACCCGCGAGCTGAGAGAAAGAAACCGCGAATACCACCATGACTCCTCGAGAAGAAATTCGCGCGACTACGATGTTGCCGACGAGGAACGTCGCCGTCGTCGCCGTAGCGATATCATCTCGGATTCCTATGACCCCAAGGCCTCTTCCCTATCCTTGACCCCTCTCTCTCGCCCCCGAACCTCCTCAACTTCCCTTTCCCGCTCACAATCGCAACATTCGCGTCCCCGTGGCTCTTCCGTTTCCCTTGCTCTGCCTTTTTCCTCATCGCCCCCCCGCCACAAGTCCCACCAATCCCAATCTTCCTCACCCGCCCCGACCCCTGTGACTCCCCGGTCACCCACGAGACCCAAGAGCATTCTCAAAAATGCCAATCCTCATGACGTCATCTATGACCCTGAACTGAACCCCCGCGAGGTCCCTTCGTCCTCGTCATCGTCACCCAAGGCTAAGGGCGTCCTTGAGCTGGCGACCCCCCGCGCCTCATCCTCCTCTTCCCGCCCCGGCACTCTTGACTACGAACGTGATTCCGACTCCGACCGTGACCGCCGCCGTCGTTCTCGGCGCTCTGATTCCTACTCCGAGTCAGATTCCGCTAGCGATGCGTCGCGGGAACGCCGTGGCAAGAAGTACTACACCGTTTCTTCTGGTGACGGTAACACGCCGCCGTCAGCGCGCAACAGCTTGACGGCGCTTGCGCGGTATGATGATGCGCCACGGCGGTTAACGGGTTCGTTGGCTGTTGTGCCGACAGGGACATCTGCGTCGTCGTCAAGGAGACGCGAGGATGACTATGAGCGCGAGCGGGAGTTGAGACATCGGGAGAGGGAACATCGTGAGCGGGATAGCCGGGAGCGGGAGTACAGAGAAGGCCGGGAGCATCGCAAAGAGAAGAGAGGGAGTTTGATGAGTGTGCTTCGTGATGCGTTACACTAAATATTGAGTGAGGCCGTGGTTATTTTTTTTTCTTTTCTTCTTCTACTTCATTCTTCTTTGATCACTTTTTCTCATATACCCATAGACTCCCCAATTCTTCCATTTTTTACACTTTGCTTCTCAACTTCCCTTCTTGATCTTCGCCACCCACAAAGCAAAAAAGATCCGCCCCTACTACAAACAGAAAGGGCTTTTCTTTACAAAGATTTTTTTCCTTCACTGTTTTCCCCAAATACACCCTCAAATTTCACTTCTAGTATTTCCTTTGTCATTTATAGCTTACAACGTAGCATCATCTATCTATTTACTCAAATGTAAATAAGACATTCAAAAAGTATAAATATCTTTTTTGTTTTCCAAACGTGTGACTTTAGTGCCCGATGTAAATTCCAAGTGTTCAATATTGTTACATCACCACATCACGAATGCATGCATCCATTCATCCGTCTAAATACCAACAAACAAGCAAACACATTTGTAAATCCAGTACATCTCCACGTCCCGGCCGGAAGCCCCACTCCGCACCCTGCATCCTACGACAGCACGCTCCAGAAAGAAAACCCTGATCTCCTTCCCATTGTCATTATATGCCTTTCCAAACGACTGGATGGCCAAGGTGCAGAATATTGCTGCGGGGAAGTGGGGACTTTGCGTGGATAAATGTATTTAGACATATATATATACAAGATTGATGCATGGTGAGGTCCGATGCGGAATATATATACATATATTTACATGTAGGCTTGTATGTAGATGGACACAGTGGTGGGTACTCATTTGGTCGAGGGTGTGAAAGGGTGTGAGTATAAAGGGGCGAGACTTGGGATCGATGAATGTGTAACTGTATCTTGCCGAATGTCAAGAAGTAAAGAGCTGCAAGGTTCCGAGTAACATCATGCCAGACGCCAACATAGACATCAAGACAACACAAACGTCAAACTTCAACAGATAAAAAAAATATTATATTACCTTGCATTACATTACATCAGATTAAGACCACCACCACCACGCCACACCACACAACCGCCTCAAGTCATCATCGCCAACCCACCCAACAACGCCGCAACCGCAAATCCACCCTCAGCAACCACCCTCCCCGCCCCCGATGTTGCCCCACTGCCCAAGTCACTGGAACCACTTGAGCAATCCTGCGAAAACCCACTGTTCCCACAACTCGAAGAAGATGACGATGACGATGATCCGTCATGCGAATTCCCTCCATTATTCGCCCCCTGGCCGCTCGCCGGCACATTGCTGCCGCCCGGTACCTGCCCCGAGTCAGTACTCCCATCACCATCCTTATTCCCCGCTGTCATGTTGAGGCCCGTAGCGATAAAGCTAGACAAGATGGTATCCTTATTTGAGTCCACAACCGTATCGTTGGTCGCCTTGGCATCCTTGTAGTAGTACGACTTGTTGGCGTTGGTCCCGGGGCCGCTTTTGGCATTGTAGCACTCAATCGACACTGACTGAAAGGCAGCATAGTAGTATCCATGGTCTTTGATGTCCTCAGAATCCCAATCGATTTCACCGCCGGCCCAGGCAATGGTGCCATTTTCATTGGACGCCAGGCCGCCGGGCCACAGCGACAACTGGACGCGCGCGGGCGTCTGCGGGAATTCCCACTGCTGGCTCGTCGCATTCCACGTGTCCGCCTTCTTCTTGGTGCGGCCGACCTTGCCGTCAACCAGCCACTGGATCTCATCGGGTGTCCAGTGGATTTCATAGTCGTGGTAGTTCTCGAACGTGTCGTCAATGTCGGTGATGTTG
Source organism: Ambrosiella beaveri (assembly GCA_030294605.1). Taxonomy (NCBI): domain Eukaryota; kingdom Fungi; phylum Ascomycota; class Sordariomycetes; order Microascales; family Ceratocystidaceae; genus Ambrosiella; species Ambrosiella beaveri. Next base: position 28,421 of record JARQWA010000116.1, read on the forward strand.
CCCGAGTTGTGCCAGTCGAGGATGCCCTGGAAGTAGTAGTTTGTCTGCGCGGTGCCCAGGTCGACGCCGATGAATTCGTAGTCAATTTCATCCTTGACGTCGCTCATCAGGATAAAGGCCGTCACCACGCCGGCGCCCCGGCTCGTCTTTAGGCGCGCCTTGACGTTGCCGTACCACATGTATTGCGAGGTGGACATAACGGTGCCGACCGAGTTCTTGGGCATTGTCAGCAGGATCTCGTCGCTGTTGATCAGCGGGGTGCCCTGGTAGACCCAGTCGGTCTTGCTGGCGTCACCGAGATACTTGGAGGACGAGGTGATTTTGTCCATGGAGGAGAATTTAAACTCCTGGTCCTGGCACACGGGCTCGGGGACGCACGAGTCGAGGGAGAAGGACATGCGGGGGTCACAACCGCCGAGGCAGTAGGCGCCGGTGCCGCATTGGCCATATTCTGAAAAGAGAATTAATCACAGTTAGCCCAGGTTTCCGATCACATGATGAAAAAATGGTGTGTTTGCTGTTGTGTTGCTTGCTGGATGTGGTGGCGATCGATAATGACTTGGTAAATTCCAATGGGGTAATATAAAGGACAAAAAAGAAAGTAGCGCGCAGGGGAGTCCTGTTTGTGTTTTATGCTTATTCCCCCAGGATCAGATGGCCTCTGTACCTGGCAACTTGCAAGCGACAAAAACAAAAAGAAAAAGAGAATAAAAATCACCCCCAAACCAATTATTTTCCTTTGTCTTTTCTTACTTCATTACCCCAGACGTCATCGACGCCACCATTAGCTCTGACAAGCTCAGCTGCTGTAGACCTCGTGCATTGAGATGGACACACAGTAACATCAGGGCAGCAAAGAAAAATATGTACTACTGCCGGCAATCAATGCAGTGCTTCATAGCATGGCCAAGAACCATCCATGGCGAATGTAAGCAACGAAGCGAAGGCGAAGCGAATGGGCCTAATACAAGCATGTAGATGTATGTATGTATATTCATGTAGATAAAAACTTACGTGAACAGCAGGGTGCAGACTCGGGGCACTTGTTTGTCAAGGAGCAACTTTGCTGGTCGGCGGCCCAGACACTGCCGGTCATGGCCATCGCCAGCAGCGTCGTGGCCGTGGCAGAGAGGGCGGTCGCGCGCATCGTGACAGGCGGATAGAAGATGTATTATATTAGTATTTAGTCTCTGTTTCGGCAAATGGTAAACAGAAGAGTGAGTCGTAGTAAATATGTAGATAGAGACGAGATAATGATAGAATCACACTATATAAGCAACGAAGAAAAGGGGGAAAAAAGAAGGACTTGACAATGATTATAACGAGTGGATAATGAATGTAGAGAGCGGCGAACCGCAGATGGTGATGTTTACGATAAACAATAATCTCTCCGTTAAAGAACAAGAAAAGAAATTAAAAAAAAAAACCTTCAAGATTTCAAAAACCCGGAAAATCCCCGTAATAAATACTACCATCTTCCATTTACACACTTCACCTTCCCTTTCTTTCTTTGCATCTTTCCTTCTTCTTGTCTCCACCACCACCTATTACTTCCATCATTCCCTCCCCCATTTCAATTCCCACTGATTCAATCCGCCCCATTACCTATGGCCTATCGCCCGGGCGCACATCAAAGTTACAATAACTAAGCCTAAATAAATACGCATATTCGACTGGTGAACCACGAGAATGAGCTCCGAGGATCAAATACGAGCTTTGACCTTGTTCGTATCCCTTATCTAAGTTTATTACATATATATTATATCTCTATAGATATCTATACCCAACCAACTCTAGCCCACTCCAGCTCACCCACCATCACACAAAACTATCATCTCCACAAATAATCCGTAACAACACACAAAGATATCCCCCAAACCACCATGACGGCAGTGGCTTCAGAAATAAATAACCACATCGCTCCATGTCTCGTTTCAGTCCCCCCCCTCCCGGCGCCAAGAATGCCCTCATTCCATGGCACATTTCTCATCCAACCAGTACCCAAACCCTAATTAGATCACGTGATGTTACAATCATTACCGGGCGTATTGCCTTTACAACAGCGGCACAGCCATCCGATCATCACAATCAGGTACTTTTGTAATTCAAGACACAGTGTAGAGTACAGTTTTAGCAGTGATTCAAGCACGAAGATGGTTATCATGGGAATCAAGCCAGACTAGAAAAAAAAATAAAAGTAAAAAGTAAAAAGTAAACAAAACAGAGGAACATTTGGCTATGGCAGATGGACAATCGTGCAGTAAACATTGGATAATCAAATAAGATGTATCCCAACGAAAGAAAAGAACAAAGAGACAAAGCTCCTGATATAAATACCAAAAGAAAATATAGAATCACAATCGGTCAAACATGACAATTATTACAAAACCCCATCAAAACAACCCACAGAAACAAGACAAGAAACATGATTTCAGGGAAAGGAAAGACAAAACAAAACGAAAAAGCCACCCACAACATAACAAGAATCATCATCGTCATCCCTTTGCCTCAGATCTACCTCCGCGACGGAAACATCTCCGGCCAATGCTCCTTGGCAAATTGCTCACACGCCTTCCCCGGCTTCGCCACCTTCTGCCCAATAACCTTCCATTTGTTATTCTCATAATCTTTAATCGCCACTAGCAACGCCTCCTTATCCGCTGGTGTGAACTCGGCATAATGCATATCCTTGTACCAATGCTTCTTGACAGATCCCTCTGTCCTTGTCGGGAATTTCTGTCATAAAAACAAAGAAAAAAAGTCAGTCATACACATCCAATATAAAGACAAAGACACAAAAGCTTTGCTACCCACCTTGGCAATATCAGCCCAGCTGCTGCCAGCATCCCTCATCAACTTCAACCTGTGCTCCTCCTCCGGTGTCCATGGCGTATTTGTCCTCGGCTTCTTCGCCTTTCTCGACGTGCCTTGCGCCGTCTCCCCTTCCACCTTTTCTGGTTGTGGTGGTGGTTGTTTCGGCACAAGCTCCTGTCCATTCGGCGTGCCCTGAACACCTGCACTACTCCCGGCATCCGGTGTCGCCGTTACATCCATGGCCCCATCCACACCCTTTGGACTTGTAATAGTGTCATCAACTGCTTCTACCTTAGTTGTCACTGCCTCGCCCTCCGTCGTCATATTGAAAAACTTAGTGCCCGGCGCCGGTCTCTTCCGCGGCCTTGGTGTCTGTGAAGCTGAAGATGACTTTGGCGTCACCGGACTTTGCCCCACTGATCTCGGCCCGGCGCCCGAACTGCCCGCCAGTGTTTGCTGAATCGGGATTGGCGTCGGTAACATAATCATATTCTGAGTAGACATTGTCGTCTGAGGAATGGGAACTTGGGCTTGTGAGAGCTGCTGCACAGGTGTTTGTGGGACAGGCATGGATTGGAGGGTGGTCTGCGGGACAATGGTAGTGGTGGATGGTGATGTTTGGGCGGATGTTGTTGTAGGGGAGAAAACGAAGTCAATACGGTCAGACCGGCGGTCAAGATCAGGAGTAAGAGAGGCAGCCGCTTGAAGTTGGGATTGGGTGGATGGGTTGGCGGTTTGGGGTGATTGTTGGGGCTGTTGTTGGTGCTGCTGTTGCAGCCGTTGTTGAAGTTGTGCTTGGAGTTGTTGTTGTGGAGAGGAAGTCTGCTGGTGCTGAGACTGACCAGACTGTTGCTGGCGTTGTTGTTGTTGTTGTTGTTGTTGTTGCTGAAGTTGCTGCAGCTGTTGTTGCTGCAGCTGTTGAAGTTGTTGTCTCTGGAATGTAGCCGGGCTAGAAACATCGAATTGTCTATGATGATGGTCAGCACGAGTTAATCATGGCACAAGGAATGGGGGCAGATGATATCATGGGTAAAAGATGAGACAGATGCGGTTAGTACAGCGGGCGGGCCATATCAATATTATGGGCCAAACACCCAAGGACTGACTGGCGGTTCTATATCTTGGATGCCATGTTCCGTCAAAGGTTGAAAGTGGTCACTTGCACTGCTTCGCCTAGTATCTATCCCTCCTCACCAGCCCCTCCAAATCTCAACTATCATCCTCTCTTCTTCCCCAGCTGATAAGGCGGGCCTGTGAACCCAACCAAGATCCAACTTAAATCCCATGACAGCTTAAAAGGAAGATGGCATGCTGTGGTTCCGATCTGTGTGACCATTCGCCTTTCCTCTATCCCCACTGTTGACTTGCCTCAACATGTATGTACCCAAGGATGCTACACAACCACTAGTCCTTTTGCCAATACTTGGCACCAGTATACATATTGGGGCAGCCAATGGGTACATACGAGGAACATCACGGAGCGGAAACCTGAAGTTGCTTCAGTTATGGAGAGGTCTCATTGTCTGAAGAAGGAACAACGGCGGACGGAGAGGTGGACGATGAGGACATTGATAGTACAGGGGAGCGACGGGTAAATGCACATTTATATGGGAGATAGGGGATACTTACGACGCCTGGTTCATCTCCGGATTGTTCCTGAAGAACGTAAGGTCCGGCACGGGGCCAACTTGCCATTGTTGCATAATCTATAACAGCGTTAGTCAACGATACAAGACACAAAATGATATAAGAATAACATGGACAACGGCATCATGGCTACGGCTTGGAAAAATCAAGGGTTGAAGTGGATCAGAAGCCTGTCTCAAGACAGACACTGTGTAAGTTCGAGAACAATAACGGTAAGCCTGGGTCAGACAATACAAGGCAAAGCTCCATTGTGCATCAGCAACACCAGTTTCATTCACGATGCCCTCGTCAACCTCATGCTCAACACCCCACGCCGGTAAACCCCAACCCTCGCGAGGCTTCGATGACGTCAACGAAGCCGCAGACATAAGTGGGCCCCCCCCCCCCTCCTTCTTTACCCCAGTGGGACCCTCGGTCTCCGCGGTCAACCACACGAGAAAGCATCAAGGTCAAGGAACTAAACTTACGAAAAATTTGACAAAACGCAGGATATCAAGGGACAATCCCGAGAGGTCAATTGACCTATAAATATATATTCAACAGCGCGTTTGATAATTAGGATGAACGCGACAAGAATGCAATGATAGCGCGTACCGACCGATTGAATCTTGGTGGAAGATGTGATACGATGCGATGCGACGATGGGTGGACGGAGACGCCGGGTTAAACACAATCGCGCGCGAATTATGAATGGTACAGACAAAGTCACGGGGATTTGACTTGTTAATATCGATTCTTCAACGGCTCAATTATTTGAAGCCTGTCGATATATAAAAAAAAAAAGGATCATCAAAAAGTCACAACGAGCGAATAAAGAAGTCAATCGTGCGCTCCTGCGTTTGACCTTGGATGGATGGATGTCAACGAGATGTATCTCCTTGTCGCGGGCGATACGTCAATTGATCAACTTTGATCGATGGGAAACAATTAAAACAAGACTTGGATCGTGTCGCAATTGATCAAAGGAAGAAATGAAGAAGGAAAAGTATCAGGTACCTGTGTCTGAGCAAAGAAGCAGCGAGAAACAAGGCAAAGGGAAAAGTAACCGTGACTTCTTTTCCACAGCAAGGCGGCGTTCTTGGGTTCGGCCAAAAAGCTTTAATTATTCGGTTAAAGTAAACTAAGAAACGTGCTGGGTGGGTGTGTTGGTGCGAATTCGCTTTCTTTAGTGGATGGATTTGCGTGGTGAGTAGAAAGAAGAAATGTCGGTTGGGGTTGTACAGTGACTTTGGAGCGGCGGGGGGATGGGACAGTAGTAGAGGTACATATATTTATACGTGGGATTGATGGATGCGGATATGGAAGGGACGGCTGACCGATTTCTTTTTTTCTTTTCTGTTCTTTTTTTTTGTCATTTTTGGGCATAATATGAAATTCAATCACACGCCACCGCCCAGCTTAGCCGCTGGAAGCTCAATTTTCTGATTCACTTTAGCTTTCGACCCATAGTCGTCAATAGTCAAAATTTTTGTGGGTTTTCATATTCAGAACTATATATTCAAGCATGAAATTTTCGGCAAGCAATCATAAACCTCAAAATTGGTCAATCATTGTCAATCTTCTGATCTTTTTCTTCCAAAACCTCCCCGCCTTTTGAACCCCATCACCACTTCACCCACCCACCCACAGCACATCCCACGCAGCCAATCCCGCCCATCCTGCTGCACGAAACGAAACTTGCGCCCCGGTCATAAATCAGATCACGGAGTTATGTGGGGATAGGACAGGGGCACTGGTTGGTGACGTGCTGGGTTTAATGTTAGGGTTGTGATTGAGTGGTTTCGTTCAAGGGTTAAGTGTTAATAAGGGTTATAAACAAGATAGCAATGATATATTATAATATATATATTTTCGAATAACCTAAATAACAACAGGTCTCACCACATTTCCCAGCTTGTCGCAGCATTTTGATTCATCTTATCCTCGCAATATAACCACAAAAAGTACTACTTACCCATGTCTTCTATCCCCATTACAACGCCCTCCCACCCAGCCGAGTGGATGATTTTTGAGTCACTGCAACTTGTGCCTAGACACATGGTAAATATTTACATAGAATGCCGATGGGAGTGCCAATTGGTGCTGCAAACCTATTTGAGTCTGGTTCATTATTCGCTGCTAAAGGTATCCAATTTTAGATATGTTCCTTTTTGACAGGCGGAATGTAATCCGCCCAGGATCCAAAACCACGGCCAATCCTCGTTGAGATATCCGTGGTTGTCAAGTCAGGAAGGTTGACGTTCGTGAAACATTGGCTATGGTGTGAAAATGGACGTAGAAAGACATGAAAGGCTTGAATAATATGCTGATCGTGACAATAAAAAAAACTCATCCTTGGACCTCATTGTACCGTAACAGTCCACGGCAAGACCAATATCCCATTGAACCCCACAAACAATCTTCCGCAACCGGACATCCTAGCAGACAACACTTTCTATTTTGAATCACTTTTTATATTACACTGTATATCTCAATGTATATCAACTATCCTCGTTATCCTAATAATTTCTGCTTTTTCTTCTTTAGAAACAACGATCTCCACCTCGACGTCTGCCGCCCACGGTCATCCACAGCACCTTGCATTCATCTTCCAAGAACACGTCCGGAGGCATTCCCTGCCAGCGTCATATCCTCATAAATTGCGACCAGACTCTTCATCCTTTGGTATACATCCACTGGCCAGTCCTGGATAATATTAGCCAAATCCCCAATTTCTTTTGCCACGCGCACAAAACGCCAGTGACACCAATCAACCTCGATCTCGGCATCTCCGTGTCCTTTCTTAATCATGTCCATATGGACATACAAATGCCGAAGCAATTTTGTTATAGAAGACCAACAGCCAACTTTCATCTAATCCAATAGTATGGTTGTGGCATTCATTGACCTGTGTGATACTCACCATCAACACTGCGGCGCCCTATGGCAACCACTCGGTATCGATCAGAGCTGTTCTCTTCATCGGCGTCTTGATTCTATAAAAGAGACTGCGAGTCATGTCCCGAAAATCATGACTGATCTTTTTGAAAATACATTCAAACGTCTACTGTGTCGAGCCACCTACAGGAAAGTATCTGCCGCCATTGTAATCCATTTATCATCGTTAAGTAACCGGGCACCTAGCAACTTTGGCATGGACAGCCGAGCAGATTATGACTCGAGATCCTGGACTCGGTCGGGCGCCGAAAGCTATTTACGCGAATGAATATAGTGGAAAACTTCGAACGAGTTCAGGAGTCTGGAAAATTGGAACCTTGATGGACAATGGGGGCGGTGGTTGAGTGTTAGTAGTGAGGCCAGAGTTGACATGGTTTTGTGAGGATTTTGAAAGACTTACCGGTAGATCTCCTAGCCTCTGCAATGAGGTATCGTTCCACTTTCCATTGCATGTTTACCTTACTTTGCTGCTCAAGTCCACGAGGAAACCAACTCCTCCAGCTGCGTGACAGTATAAGTTGGGTGTTTGACTATTTGTATCTTGAATAGGCTCTTGGCATCATTCTTGAGAATCGAGATAGACAAAGGATAGGTGGAAACGAGACTGCGAAAAAGATTAGTCTAATACATATACCAACTTATTTATGTTCTCTGCGAATTACAAGACAGCATGTCAATCCTTTGACACAAGATTCCCTCAGTCATTAATTGCAAATTGATGATGAACTTGCAGACAGTCTTCATATGCAACCAGATCTCAATAGAATATCCGATGAGTTACGTATATGGATTAACTTTGTTCTTAGAACCTATCGTTACTTGTGAGAACATCTCAGCATCAGCGTTGACGTAGTACAAACCCTTTGGTATGCTATAGCCCAGGCCCGAACTTCGATAACAAAACGACAGTAAGCCGTATGTACTCTGGGGATTCAAGAGATGCCTATAGATATTTCCTGGTATTCTTGAGTAGGGAAAAGAATATTGTGAATGTTGGTCAAACTTTGAGTTCTGTGTCGAGGGGTGAAAGAGTACGCTTCTCATGCTATCCCATTATTCTTTAACTGTGACACAATTGAATGCCACAAAAGCAAGACAATGTCATCTCAAAGGAACACGGTCGCTGGTCAATGCCCAAGCACTCAATGAAGATGGGGTAGCAATCTATATATGTGCATACGTACAAGGCAGCATGTCATATGATTTGGTACTGTACGGGGCCTCTCCTCATTTACTTTTACTTACCCGCGGCGCCGATGTGTTGCTTACATTAGACTTTAGTACTGAGCCATTTCGCTGCAAAATATGGCGCTTTTTGTGATAAATTATCATGGTCGATGTGAAGTGCCTTGCGGCCTTGCGGATCAGGCCTAACTCGAGCCAGAATAATGGCCATTGTTAATCCGGATGAATTGAGCGTGTAGTCATACTAGAAGTAGAAAACAATAACCACGGATTAGGTCCCGGGTGGGTTTGGTGGGTGGGTCAACGAAATATTTAGAATTGAATAAAAAAGTTGTGTGCGGTCTGTATAACTTCAACTGGCAAGCTTTTTCCCCATTTCTGGAAAGAAAGTGTAAGCTAAGTGTGGATCTTGGCATTCTCTACTGAACCAGCCCTATTATTGTTGGTCAGGGTGGACAATCAAGATGTATCTTTATCCTAGTTTTATCCCGTTAGAGCACTGATTCAAATCGACGATGATATCACTTGACGCGAAATGCCACTGACATCTGTGCATTCGTTAAATTGAGGACCACGATGGGATATGTATAAATAATCTATCGCTCATCTTGTTCCGGGTCGCGAGTACGTGACCAAAACTAGGTACTTTCAGTAATCTAGATTTCCTAACACAAGTACATACTATATCGCTTCCATTGTGGTTTGTTATTTTGTATAAAACCTGGTCTATGATTCCGGAAAGTTCGCCACTAGACTGCGGATATCTATTCACAGGTGAGTAATGGGGTAATTTCCACATCAACATTCATGTTTGATGATGATTTTACATTTCCTAGACTTCCACTCTCGCTCAGCCATACTATGTAGAGCCTCTGAAAATCATATGATCTGTTCGATGCCTCTTTCCGATTACATGTTCTGGTAGAACTCCGCTTGACATCACTACATATATGGCTAAGTTGAAATGCCCCACACCTATCCCACAACTTACGAAGTGATAATGTCTTGTTCTTTCCGTAACAGCATCAACAGCGAGGCTTAGTTCCTGCCTCATTATGATCGATGTGGACACATGACCCATTTTATCAGGACTCCGGTAAGACCGATGGTATATTTCACGCTAAATTGAGATGAACGATTTTCTCTTTTCTTCCCCCTTTTTTTTTCTTGATCAAGAATTTTTATTCCATGATTCCAAGAACACGCACAACTACACAACCAGTGGCAACAACAACAACAACAACAACAACAACAACAACAACAGTCATGGCATCCAACATCCCAAAGACGATCGACAGAAGCGCTTACGAATGATTGAGAAAGGACTCAATCAGACAAGCGAAAACAGCGCTCTGGGTCTGACTACGGGACAAGTTCCCAAACACAACCGCTCCCAATATCGTCATAACCTTCTTTTCCATCACGGTGGATAACGCCAGTACAGCGACATCGGTGGCTTTGTCTCTGGGAATTAAGCTCGTTGAGGTCTTTGTACTCAACCCCATTGCAATAGCGATTGTTTTTATCATCGGTAGGATTTATCGACATGTTTTTAGTCTTTGTCAGTTACTAACAAAGTGAAGAATGGTTTCTATCCTAAACACCAGCCAGTTCACTTGCACAATCACAGGGTAGTACAACTTGTGCCGCCCAGTGAGGGTGCATATGAACCGTAGGTTGAAACCCGGAAGTAGAGGAAAACCGCATGCCTCGAGTTATGGTGAATCTTGAAAAATCATTAGCCTTTCGATCACAACTAATTCACATGGAACTTAGTATCTGTCAACCCAGGTCAACGAGCCACGACTCCACGACTTGGAGATCAACATACGGATATCTTTTGCAAATGCTGCCGTGATGAAGTCAGCGTAATATCGCAAGAATGACCCGCTAATGCAACGACTTTTAACAGACACGCTGGAATCCGTCAATCACTGCGTCGATATAAATCGAGTCAATTAATATCTACTGTTGTGAATATTGTGTGTCTGTGCCTAAACTTTGTCGTGAATATTTTATCTGGATTCCCATCTATTCGTGCTAGCAAAAACTGTCTTGTATTTTCCGATCCAACATCATTCTCTGGAATATGCTAGAACCGTGGCAAGTATGAATAATTTATGATGCCCAACGACGAAACATATGAAATTATCCAGGCCTGCCACGCCTGATAGAACACGGCAAATATCTCTGAAAAGACTTAAAGAATTTTATCGGCAGTGCAGTAATGGAGATCAGAAGAAAATTTGATGTCGACCAAGTCAAATTGATTTTAATGAAAACATGGATGCACGGTGGTATTTATATTTTTTGAGTTTGAGTTTTTGAATGCGATGAATAATATTAGCACGTATGTGGTCATATGGCAGAGTTGATTAGAACACCGTCCGCAACCAGCCGTGCAATTGTTCCGTTAATGGAATAGTGATGGTGGCACTTAATGCCACGTGATAGTACACGATACGGCTAGTGTCTTAGAGTTGCTAATAAAGCTGCAACAGGATATCATTGATTGTAAAGTGACAAATTGATGGGGAATTACTACGCTTTTATTGAAGGTTGATCCCAATATTAGCTATGTAAATAGCAGTGAGTCTGTGAGGTTCCTAGTTTCCATTTCCATTGCGACGCTGACGATGACCTCCCTCCTTTGCCGTTTGAGTGTGGTCCCTCAACTGGTGTTTGTGTTTATTCACCTTCTCAGAGAATCTGTCAAGAATAACGAGCTTGCCTTGTCAGTCATGGCAGTGTTCTAGCTCTCGTAGGAAATTGCCACATAATTCTGCCAATTTGATGAAGCCTACCATGCCGTGAAGTTCGACCAAAAGTGCCAGAAGACTAACGATATCGCCACATTTAAAGGTCTTCACTTGGCTTGAAGCGACCATTTGCGAAATTCTATGGAGTGCGACCACGATCTTATCAACAATGGCGCCACCTTGAGGTTCTTCTAGGCCTCTGACTACATTCAATTGAGACTCGATGAGGCTGGAACCACCATGGATAACTTGAAGCTTCAAAATGAAGGTAGGGATTCTCTTTTTTGACAAGCTGGTGTGATCATGATCTTCAAAGCATCGAGTGACTTCCTCAATATGCCGACGAATCTTCTGCGCTTTTAGAAAACTTGGAATGGCCAGTTTGAACCAGGCGCTGTTCTGGAGGCCCGCCCTAGCGTTTACGGCGAAACTTGTACTGAGGTTATTACACCACGATGGTAGCCTGCGGCGATGGTCTTCCGAGAAGACGTGGTGAGTGCAGCGTGTATGGAATAATGCCAATGCCGCGTGTAAGTGATGCATCGGCTCATCTCAGGAAGGTCGGAAATCGGAACCTTTATCCTGTAAAAGCATTGTTTGTTAGAATACAATCAGCTAGTGACTCGGCACGTTTTTTAACATTCGATGTATTGAAGCTCTTACGTCGACATATTGGAGTAGGTTGACTTGTCTTGTGGATAACTAATTGATTAGGTGAACCCAGATTCCCGGACTCGGGATCAGGTAGCTATGGTACATAGTTAGTATACATGAGCCATCAAGTTTAACTCGGAATTTTATAGGCATACATAAAATGTATTCATAATGGACCTGGTTCGCGTTAATTAAGCTGTCGATACGATGGTTGTCGAGATGTTGAAAACATTCCAGCATTCACCATGCAATCTTTCCGAGACCTGTGTAACGATCAATATCCTTTTTCGAAAGCAACACTTTTGTGTGCTGTTAAATCTCAACCTGAATATGGGACCCAGAAATTGTATAGGGTTATCTAGAATTGAAAGATTGCCGATAAAGATATTTGTCGTTTTCAGCTTGCCAAAAAAAAGAAAAAGAAAAAAAAAGAGACGGAATGTGCATTACGGCCAATAGCAGCATCCGAAGCAGGTCATGTCGAAATTTTTAGAGCCTTGGAGTGTTTTTGTGTTTTGTACATGATGTAATACAAGACGTTCCATATTGCCTAATTAGGGCATATGTTTAAGTCAATGCATGTGAGACAGCAAATACCTGTGCCGCGCCCAAGATTAACAATCGACGTTGACATAAGGCGTAGCATGGGTACTAATGGGAATCAACCACTTGTCGTCTAGGATAGATGCCAGTTTGTTCAGTCGTCTGTGATGAGGTTAGTAATAAGATTATATAGTTCTCAATAGACCCCTCTGTACTCTGCAATCCGATATAGTGTAGTGGTTAGGATATCTCGTTCTCACGGTCGTCTAGTACATGAACTGAGAAGACCAGATTTCGATTCCCTGTATCAGGAATCTACCTTTTTATCAATTTTACTTACACGACCGCAACCCGGTGATATAGACAGCCTTTTGTCAAACTTGATTAGACCCTCGTATCCTTCGGTGCCCAGTCTTTTATTACTAGATGCCTTCTATGTTGCGATACTGATAGAAATCTGAATTATTGTGAACCAAAGTTTCATATTGACCAAGTATCTACCCAAAGTTGAGCTAGATCGGCGAGGTCGCAATATACAACGGCAATGTTTTAACCGAAACCAACATTTATTCTTATGCTACAGTTCTTCAGAATTCAACATTTTGTCACTATAGAGATCCATGGTTACTTGTACTTATGCGCATAGTAATGATGACTTGTTTATTTTGAGACTAAAACTATCATGATAACCGGGCAGTCTGGGTTGTATCTGTGTGACGAATGCCCCATCAGTGACATGAGACAGGGGCGCAAAGTATATTAAGTAACCCAGCTCATTTTTTGGCGCAGAGTCAGGCATAAGTCTCTAGTAATAATGGTAGCTTGCGCCGTAGTTGATGTTGACATTCACTTTTCCGTAATCATTAATACTACCCATGTTGTCGTAATTGCGTCTGTAACGTTGACCTGTCTTGGGTCGGAATTGTCCAGGAACTAGGTCTATCTTTAGCTTTTTGATAGAACCCTCCAGAAACTTGATGATCTCCTTATTGGCAGACTTCTCATCAGTAACCAAACGTTGACAAACTGCAACCTGATTGCGGACATGAGGTTGCTGGTTGGCCACAGACGATAAACCTCCAATCATGATTGTCAACAACTGCGTGACTGCTAGAATATCACGTGACTCTGCTGTGAGAGACCAATATTTGGTCCAAATGGTAAATCCTTTCTAAGTAGTGCTGGACAAGTTCTTCGCCAGCAATGGCCGTTTTTGTGTTAGGAGGGATACTCTGACGCATGGCGTCTTTCAGCACCCGAAGTGACTTCTTGGCTTTTTCAGCAGTTGAAAGCCTTTCGTCCTCGTTATGCATTAAAACGCTCGAATGGAGAGCATTGAATATATCAAGAATCCATCCAGAGATGCCACACAGCTTTAGGAATATATGGGCGGCGGCTCTGACCCACCTTTCCTCGGGTACGTAGATCGTAATGACTTCTTTGGCCTTATCAAAACATGGGATGAGATCAGCCTTGACCCAAGACAAGACGCGGGTGCAGGACTCAGATTTCGGGTCTGTATGGGTAGAGATATTGGCTACTACCTTAATACACGCTTCGAGTTGAGATACTGGAGATCGCCACAAAGTCGATAGGTAATTGACTTGATCAGACTTGTAGAAAGAGTTAGTCCGTATTATATGGGGCCAAGGTCGGAAGTCGTATGGACATTAGAAGAAACTCACTTGAACGCTCTTGGTCTCGGGATTAACTTTGGGAATAGCAATCCCGGTTTGCTTAGTAGATTTGCAAGTCGTGTTCAAAAACGAGGGCGATCGATTGACAGATATCTATACTTACATGGATGGCACCGAGGGTCACCAACAGTATATATATATATATATATCAAAGGGGGTTCAACATATCAAATATTGACATATCTTGGCACTGACTGACGGCCCTTTGAGGTATCCGCTTGCAGAATCTCGTATTGGGCCAGCTACAGAAGTGAAGCCACGGATAGTCTCAAAAGACCCAGGAGTGATTCCATGGCAATAAAACTCTGCTGATTGATTGTGGCAATAGAAATTAGTGACTTTGGCTGATGGGAGGATTAGCGACTCAGAGATCAAGAGGATTTAATGAGAAAAGAATTTCGAACGATCAGATTTGTGCGTCTGTCTTGTGCAACAGAAACAGTGTTGTCCCATTAGGGAAGGTGTATAGCCTAATTTTGACAAATTATGGGTCCTGTCAGCCTTTGGCATGGTCTAGGATACATGCGATTCAGCCCGTAGTATGCAGCATGTTTCACGAACCTTTTCACGCACCTGCCATCAGTCTAATTGGGGCAGTCTTTCAACTCGGCTTATCATCATGTCCTCATGACTGGTCTAGTTTCCACTATGCTAGCCAAGTGGAGACACGTTGGATGTTTAAATAGCCCTTCACTTCCCCGGTTGAACTGTGTTTCCGGTTTTTGTGGCTCATCAGGTTTGTCTGTCTTTATTTCTCTTCGCCTGTTCATCGCATATGTGATCTCGTCCGATATAGTGTTGAGCGTGTTCTTGGGACACATTCAACACTGAATCGGCCGCAGTCAGCCTGGGTGATGCTGAGAGTATATTGTACATTGAAGATTGAGATCGGTCATTATGGAAAGATAGCGTAAGTGGGCGCATCAAAATGCGATTAAAGAGTCGTTTTTACACTATGGGATGCTCTATATAGCATCAGGTCGGGTCACTGCTCTTTCCCTCTCCAGCTTACCGTGGCTCTTGTGTACCCCGAAAGATGTAAGTTTTCTCTTTTACTTTGAGCTTCTCGTACATCGAATCGCTGCCAATACCATGTGACCAATAGATTCATTCAGTGTATTTCAATTTCACATCCATACACAACAATACACCAACATATTGAACACATGATTAACGGACCAACAGTCATTCAATTCCTACATGTCTATCTTGTCGGGGCGACTACGTAGCTATGGGTAGTCATCGAGTTAGCACTCCAGCCATCGTGAGTCTCGATAGGGTTACTTACGAAAGTCAATCCCCAGAGTTTGTTTAATATCGCTTGAGGACACCTCACTGATGAAAGCTGCATGTCCTGTCAGTTCATCGTGTTGTCTTTTATTTTTGTCATCAAAAAATCAACATTCAAACTCACCAGATACAATCGGAATCAAACCGGGTCATGCTTCCACAGCGGCTTGAGTAACTGCCAACTCTTCCTGTGTCAGGAGTTCAAATGAATTTCAGGCATTCGAAGGCCTGTGTCGTGCTAGGAGATGGCATCGACCCATAAGTCGCATTGGAATTTACCTTGGAGGTCTTAAGGCATTTTGTCCACAGCAGATGGCCTATCAGATATACCAGTCCCGTTTTGATCGCCACAGCCGCGATGAAAAGCTCAAATATAGTCCTTGTGCTTCTTGAACTTAGCCATCTGGAAATCATGTCACTCTTCCGAGACCTTAGCCCCCATTCCTACATGGTAACGAAGAGCTCAAGCACAATCTCGATTACAAAATCCCGCCCGAGTGACTCGGTTTCGTTCACCATGATTGAAATCTCACAGGTGGCGATTCCAATGGAAAATGAAGCAACAAGTACAGAGATCGGAAGCATGACTTCCTCTGTTTCGGGATTCATCTTGTCGTGCTGTGAATGGGAAACTGATGTCGGTGAAAAGATGATGAAGATGCTGAGATATGTAATGGTATAGCGCTCTCAATAAATATTTCTCTCATGGAAAATGATACTGTAGAAAAGAAAAAAAAAATAAAGGAAGAAAGATTGAACTAGTAAGATGAATGTTGTAGTAAAAAGCACTCGGGCCCAAAAACCATCTTTGTGGAAGTCCTAAATTATGGGTCTGCCCGCCATCCGGTCTATTCAGGAAAAAACGACCTCCCGCCTCATGATAGAAGTGTGACGGATCTTGAGAAGTGGCTTCTTGTTAGGACACCAAGAAGAAAAGCACTCATACAGTAGACCCATACGGAAAAAATGGTAAGAAGCCTTGTCCTTCGGGAAATCAATGGATCATCACATCAAAACACGGCATCAAAATTGCCAGATTGGGAATTTTGTGATTCTATTCCGTTGGAGACTCCTCCAAGATTGGAAAAGGTGCGTGGAATCTGTGACATATTGACAGTAATACAATCAATAATGAAGTGACATTGTTAACTTCCGATTCGCCAAACATTCCAACGACACTAGATACAGCGCTTTCTTGCCTCTTCTGCTTTCCTCACGTTCTCATAACTCGCCTCTGCTAGCTATCTATCACCAACGCCTGATCTGTCGGTCTAGTGGACATTGACATCTGTTGATCAAATCAGCCTTCTCGGTGAGTACTTCAACCCACTTAGTTATCGGCTCAAAGAACTTTGAGATCATCATGTCGGAACCATAAAGCCAATTCATTTTTTGCTGATGGCTAGTCACAAAAACAATTACAATGCCCGACAAAGCAACAGTGACCCATCATACACGATTTGCTGATATCTCCATGGTTCTATAATCTCGGTATAATATGAAACGACGTAAATTCCTGTTCACGCAAAAGCCTAACTAACACATGCCAATCAAACAGACTCAAATACAGTCTATGCCATCACGAACACCCCATTCCTGGCTCCGAACGATTCATCTTAAATTCAACCGTTAAATATCTTCCCTCCGCAATTCCTCACTCCCAAGCACCTCCTTCAGTCCCTTCTTCACCTCCCCCACCGCCCCCAAAACCCTCAACACCTCCTCCGCAATCCCACCCCACTCTTCATCTCCCCTACTTTTTAACACCGTTCGTACTAACAACTCACCCAATTCCTCCAGATCCCCCATAAGTATCCTTATCTTAATCAAATCCGGCTCGTTCAACACTATTTTCTCCACGTTCTCCCGCTCCCTGCGTCCTGGAACCAGGGTTGTGTCCGCATCAGTTTCTTGAACTGCATACTGCCTCTTTTCCTTGTTTTCCCACCCTCTCAGACTAGCCCATGACGCCGCTTCTCCGACTCTTTCTCTGCCTACGCGCTTCAGGCGGGCCCGGTGACCCAGGTGGTCTCGGGGTGTTCCCTGGATTTTGTCTTCCGGGTCGGACCACGAAGGAAGGGACGGTGACGACCGAAGAGACCCAGTATAAAAGGGCAGGCTAGATGGCGGCAATGGAGATGAAGTGACATAAGTGTGGGTTTGAGTTGTTTTGAGAGGGGATGTGTGGGTGGGAGTGCTTGGGTAAAGTGGCGGGGCGTACGGGCAGGCATACGATGGCATTGTGGCGGGTAAGTTTTTTTTGTTGTGTTTTCTAAAAGAAGATATATAAAAAATTATACTGGAAAGGACTAACACCGTATCTGTGCTGATAGTCGACATGTGCTGAGCGAGTTCGTGCAATAGACCCAAACTTGACGAACAGTATTCAACTGAATTGTAAGATGTTGCCTTCTGAAAACACTCAGCAGAAGGTCATTTGTGTGATTTTACGGCTACTTATACTCGTTAATGTTTACATTGTCGACTGGCATTTAGTTTCCGAGGCATTCGCTACACCAATCATTGTCCGACAGGCACGTCTGCACGATCCTGTTGTCATTCCAGTAACGTCAACAATTCTAACCCTACACATGACCTGGATAGTAACACCATAGTGTCACTGGTGACACGACAATTTTCGAAAAAGCGCGATATGGTATCACAAAAGACTAAACTTAAATCTACTAACATTTATACATTTTACTGTTATCGGTATGTCATTAGGAATTGATGCTTGATCCTCCATGATGAGTCGAGTTTGATATTTTATGGAGCAGTCATCACGATACCATTTATCGAAGAAATACCTTTCTTTCAACCCACCTTTTGTTTTTGGCCCAAACATATCTCCATTCCAAGGAATAAGATTCACGCAAATACAACAAATATCTGGGTGCTCATAGACATCGTCCTGGCGCACTGTTTCCATCAATCCGGCATACAAGCACAGAATATGATGTAGACCCAGATACTTGTTCCACAGTTACATGCAGCAAACAGTCATTGAGGCAGTATGATCTGCCATTGCCTTTTTTTGTTGCAGGCAATGGAGTTTGACCAGAGTCAAGTTTATTCCAAACGCAAAATTTTCCTAATGGACAAGTATAAATTGTGGGCACATCTTCATCTGCTTTCTTAGGTGTGCGCCATGCCACAGCGCCCACCTTGAGATGATGGTGATCGGCCCGTATAGAATACTCCGACACCAATTCTAACGGATTGAAATGCTGATATTGTTCCTTAAGTATAGCTAACGCTTCTTTATGGTCACTACAGCCAAGCCGGGATAATTAGTACCTCCGATGTCCCATTCATGATTCTCCCTGACTGATGAAAATCGTTAATTATGCGCTTTCGTCCAGCACACATGCGGGGCTTGAACGAAAGGGTTTTATATCTCTATAGACACCCAATGAATGTTTTTTTTTTTTTTTTTTTTTTGCACAGGAACCCTCTGATTTTGCTGTGTCATGAGGTGGTGCCGGCAGTCTTCACATCTGCTTAGTGGCCAGGCCTGGTGTTTTCTTACTGGATCAGCCGTCTAGAAAACGCAACATACAATGTTTCCCGGTACCGGTAAAGAAACCGCCAAAGTGAGTATTGGACAAGATGAAAAACAATCGTCGGCATAAGGGCCGACACTGACTCTAAAAAGATCATGTGGTTGGGAAGTGAGAGATTTTTGGTCGTTGTCATTGATATTTTGATTCTCCATGCTGGGCGGGGAAGGTAAAAACGGGTGGATCTGGAAGCTAGAGTCAAGTTTTGGTGAGAATAATGAAAGGACTCGAGATATTATGGCAAGAATTATTGTGGCATAGAATGCCAATAGCGACTAAAGACAGAGAGGAGGATGATGGTCGCTGAGAGTTTGAAATCATGAGTAGAAGATATATCAAGACATGTAATCCGCAAATCGCTTCATTTGCAGTATTCACCTCAATCTGCTCTGGTCCAATAGCAACACATATTCATATCTGACCAACAAGCCCGGACAATCCAAAAAGACCGGGCATCGACCTGATATGTATGATCAATCTCTATCTTTAGCATCAAGTTCCAGCCGTTATGTTGCTTTGTTAGAAATCATGATTCCAGGACAATTGGCGTGGTCTCCATATTTGTGCAGTGCAGTTTCATGTCGGGCTTTCTGGCAGGGCTCATGACGCCATGGAGAGCTTCAAAGAAAGAACAGTGGTCGGCATGATCTGTGGGGTACTTTTTCCATGACAGACAAGTCGGAACTTGTCAACTGGCCAGTAGTCGAGATAGCTAACAGCGAGCATCATATGGAATGTGATAACTACATGTTATATAGATGTCAGTTCCATTTCAAACCTGGGGTCCTGCTCTTCATTGTGTCTGGATATAGTCGGCAGGTGGTGGGGTCGGATATTAGTAAGCAGAGGAAATCTTGCCTTCAGACTAGTGGGGATTTTATCTTTGTTTTCCTGAGCAGCAATCAAACAAGGAAAAGATAGCCTGCTACTCTTTGGTTGGGCTATAAGTGGATGGGACATGAATAATATCGTGTTGACAAGAGGTTACACAAATAAATAGACTTTGTTGAACTTGATAATACACAAATGCTTAAGGTCCCTAATAGGGCATTTCAGTGTAGTTTCATTATTACAACTCTTGAGATGCTTGTCAATGCTTCCAATCATCTAGCCAATATACTTTGGCGACCTGCCTTGCTGTCCTCATTCATCGGGTGTCTGCTTTTGACTTGATAAAAGTAGAACACTCCAAAGTTGACTGGTAGTTTCAGAATAGCTTGGTAGAGTACAGTTGATTGTCCTTCTTGAAGACCTCGTTCAAGGATAGTGGGCCATTTTTGCCCGCCTGGTACTGGAATGTCCGATAGGAATTTGTTTGCATTGTTGGCTGTTTCTTTGGCTTTGAAGGGGGCAGGTGGTGTGTTAAGGGGACAAATGGCACGTGGTTGGTTGCTTTGGGCTGAGGTGCAATGTTTCCAGTGGATCATTCTTCATGTTTTAAAACTATCTGGTTTCTCACTTAAACACCCACATATAAGCAGGTGCGGAAGCTATTCCGATGGGGTTTGCTTTGTCCAACATTGGGGCATGTGCACTTGGGTATATATTCCGCAATTTACAGACATGCCATGAAACTTGCATATAGTTAATCACAGCACGAAAGACATGCAAAGCATAAAACGGTCCAGATTGCCTCTTTTGGCCTCCTGTCAAATGAGAGAAGTAGCATCTTTTCTCTTTCTCTTTCTCCAATTCTCCAACTATTTATCATCAATCATCACTCACCATCACACCATAATCTGTCACCGGACCTTCCTACCTAGGAAAGTCCCAAAACACACGGCGACAACCAAAAATGGAAACGACTCCACAATGTTGATCGTCAATGTGTATACAACATGTATATGTTGTATTAAGTGCAAAACACCTCTTTCCAAAAAAAAAAAAAAGCCAGTAGACATCACAAATCTCCAAGAGTACACTCATCTTAACTTTTGCACATAGAAAACAAACTTGGTTTTCAGACTCTTTTTATTTACAGCATTAAAAAGGGAAAATCACAAAACTCCCTATCATGCCATGTCCTTTTCAATCCCCGACCTCTACCCCAGATAGTACAATTTAACGAGAAATATAAAAGGCTCGACAAGACAAAACAAAAAACCGAAAGTACTAGGACTTTTGACCAAGAAAAAAAAAGCAGACATAAGGTATCTATTAACAAGATATTGAGAGTAGACAAGCCCGATTAAAACAGGGGCAACAGATGGTCCTCAAAAGCAACAAAAGATATAAGATATATAAAATGCGATGTGTCGTCAAAAATACAGATACACAAAATGTCAAACCTAGAAACGGTCTGATATTTTAAAAACCATGTCCCGTGAAAGGAACCTTGATGGCGATGAAGAAAAAAAAAAGGTAGGGGGTATATAATGAAAGCGCGACTTCTTTAAGTGGTGATGGTTCGTAAGGTGATGTTGGGGCAAGCTAGATTCAACCGCTTAGGCACGGGCCTCGTCCTGGGAGATGTGCGGCTCACCCTCGCCAGAGTGCTCAGCAGAGGTGGGATCGGCCGAGGGGACGTGCTTGGAGGAATCCCATTTGTGCGAGGTAATAGGGTTGACCTTGAGGATGTACATGGTGTCAATCTCTTCAAGAGAGCGGTCCTTGGACTCAATGACAAAGAAGAAGACAATGACAACGAGGGCAGCACAGCAGCCGGCGAACACGAGACCGTACAGGTAGTCAATGGCACCGGTGATGAAGCGGGTGAAGAAGGACATGAGGAAGTTGAAGAGCCAGTTGGAGGCAGTGGCCAGGGCCATGCAGGGAGCACGGTACTTGGCGGGGTACAGCTCAGCAACGACGGCCCAGACAAGGGGACCCCAGGTGGTGGCGAAGGCGACGATGAACAGGCACGAGAAGACAATCAGGACGTTACCAGCCTGGGGAGTGTTGGCGGGGTTCTTGTGGTCGAGCTTGAAGTGACCGACAAAGGCGAAAACGAAGAAGCACATCATCATCCAGGCGGCACCAACTATGAGAGCGTTACGGCGACCAGACTTCTGCACAACGTACAGACCACCGAAAGTGCAGACAACATTGACAGAACCCAGAATGATCTGAGTGACGTACGAGTTGGACAAACCGGTGGCGGCAAAGACAGTGGTACCGTAGTAGAAGAAGAAGTTGGCACCAGTCAGCTGCTGGCCGGCCTGAAGGACAATACCAAGAATGGTGCGGTGGAGCATACCGGGACCAGTGAAGATCTCAGTCCAGTTGGTGTTGACGGCAGCCTGCTCCTCCTCGAGCTTGACGCGAATCTCAGTGAGCTGGTTGTTAACGGAGCGGTCGTTCTCATCGACACCGGCAAGCTTGGCAATTGTGGCACGGGCCTCATCGATGCGGCCCAGGCGGTAGGCGTAACGGGGAGACTCGGGCAGGAGAAGGATACCAAGACCCAGGATGATGGCCCAAGCAAATGAGATACCATTGGGAATTCTCCACGAAGCCGACGAGTTGATCTTCTCAGTGCCGTAGTTGATCATCTCAGCGAGCCAGATACCAAGGGTGATGAACAGCTGGTAGCAAGAGACCAGGACACCACGGATAATGGCAGGGGCGGACTCAGACTGATACATGGGGACGGACACGGAAAGAGAGCCAATACCGAGACCAGTGACCAGACGGCCAATGGCGAACTGGACCCAGTGGTGGGAAGAGGAAATCTCAATAATGGTACCGATGCAGCAGAAGAAGGCAGAAGTGGAAATGCACATGCGACGACCAAGAGTGTCGGCAATTTTGCCGGCAACGAGGGAACCGAGAAGAGCACCAATGCACAGAAGACCGACGATAGTACCCTGGCGGGCAGCGGAGAACTCGTATTCGCCGGACGAGGAGTTCAGCTGACCGAAGCGGCGGGCATAGTCGTCCATGGCGAAGAAACCGGAAATCTGACCACTGTTGGGAGACAAGTCATGTTAATGAGACTGGATGCAATAGTTTTGGCAGCAATCGATGGCGCTAGTATGTGCTAGTTTCTTACCTGACATAGCCGAACATGAAACCACCAATAGAGGCCACACCACCGAGGAAGCAGGCCAGGAAGGTGACGCGCTGGGTGGCAACAATATCATCAGCGGGAGCGGGGGCAGCACCATCGGCCTTTTCGACCTGATCGGTCTGTCTCTTGAGGAAACCCATTGTATTGTGGATGTATGGGCTCGTTCACAGAACGATGTAGCTGTTGTGTGTATCAACTAAAAGATGTAGAAGAAGAGATTTGTTGGTGCCGGTGGCCTTAAAGCCAATTGAATCCAGATTGATGATCCGATGAAGAGGAAAGGAAAAAGAAAAGAGCAAGTCGATGAGCAGTAAGGCGGCGAGACGGGACTTTTTATTGACCAACTAGAGGATAGTGCGCTTCGCTCTTCCTCGTGGGGAAAGTTGGTCAAGGAGCTCTGGACTTTTCGTTTGTCGAAGGGCAAGGTTGTAGGCAAAGCCGGTGCGAATGTTCAAAAAGAATCGCTTTGGCAGTATAGACCAAGATTTACTGCTGCGCTGGGTAACAAAAAGTTATAAAAACAAAAACTTGATAATTAATCGACTCGAATAAAAATACATAAAAGGTACTGTATTTTATCGTGGCCAATACAACGCCGTTGTTATCTGCTTTTTCTACGGCTGCGTCTATCACCAGGGTCAGGTCCAAATTCCCAGGTCAAGACTGGGGTGATGTGGGGAATGAGGAATCGAATTGGGGAATCCGGTCTTGAGATCTCAATGGCGTGGTTTTATGTGTCTAGACGTACTTTTTATGGAAAAAAAAAATGTTCTCGTGATGGATACCGTGAAAACACGACGATATGTGCATGTACAAGCTTTCCAAAGAGCGAATATGCAGAAACAAGCAGAGATTAATCTGACGATGAAAGTGGTGGGATGAATAAGGAGAAGAGTTTTTTTTTCTCTTCTTTTGTGTTCACCTAGAATGTGCAAAGTTTGACTCAACCACATCACCGCACCTTCCGTAGCCTCGTGGCTCCGTTTTACTCCTAGATTCCAGTAACCTTTTACGTTCTCTCTTTTTTTTTTCGTTTGCAACAGTAAAAGTCCAGACTTGAGAAAAGGCGTCCTCATTGTTCATAATCTGGAAACAGTCGGTCATGACGACCTCCCTTTTCCTGGGCTTCCCATAACATCACCGACGGATCTCACCCGACCGACAAAACAACTGATTTGTTTATTTTATTTTTTTTGGCTTCCCCCGTAGGAATGACGTCCTTCCTTTCCTTGGAGCTGGTTGGCCAGGCAAGGGCCACTAACACCGGACCAGACCAGCTGGAGCCGAATCCGGTAGTTTACTCGATAAATTCCCCAATGCATTTAATTGCCGATTCCTTTGGCATCGTCATGTGCTGAAGCTAAACCTACTCCCACTGTAAAGAAGAACAAAAAAATTGGCTGCTGCGCTGAGTTTGCTCGCCCTATTGGGAGCTTGAGCCAATGAGGAAACGAAACCTCCAATTTATTTCCCAGACGATCGCCGCTTGACTACGTCTAGACGACAAGTCAATGCTCTCTCAGAATAGCCATTGCCAATGCCTAATTGCTAGTCACCTAGGTGGGCGGTGATGTTTTTTTTTCTTGATTTTCAATACAAGTATAGACACACAGTTTCAGTGGCGACCATGGTGCAGCCCTCTCGCGCTACCAAAAAAAAGTAGCAACTGCCCTTTCGCTCAATTACAGCAGTCCGAAATCCACAGTTGCCCAATGGGATAACAAGTCCACGGGCGGCAGCGGTTGCGGTTGATGGTGGTGGCATCCTATTTTCTATATAAAATCATGAAGTTTGTATGGAGAGAGAGACGACCGACGACCGATGAACGAATGAATTAAGGTCTTCCTTAGTCAGGTTCGAGCCAAGGACATGTTTGGCGGGGCCCGCGATGCGATCGCGTGACCAGGGTGGGAGAAATTCTTACTTTTAGGGAAAGAAGGAGAAAGAGAAAAAAAAAGTTTGGGCTGCAGGTTGATGGGCAGATGGCAGATGCAGCCACAGTTTATTTTTTGGACCTTGTTTTCTCGGAGGGAGCAATTGAGTGGCACAAAAATAGCGTGGCAAAAAAATCATTACAAAAGATTTACAGGAGGGTTGTTTTGCTGAGTTAGTACAATATACAGTGGGTGCATGTTGCAGAAGTGCAGAGTGCAGATGCAGATGCAGAAAACGAATAACACCGGATGGACCGAGATTCGGCCCGCTTGTGGGGATGATCTGCTTTTGGGCTCACTCAGTACAATAAATGACCTTTGTGGAGGGGGGTAATTACAGTGGTGTGATACAGTCTTTGGGCGGCCGCTGTATCAGGGCCTACAATGGGGCCCAGCACGTTAACAGCAGAGAGAGGGTTTTTGTTGTTGATCAATAGTAGTGATTAACACAGAAAAAAAAATGACAGATTTTGATGATGGCATGCACAACGATGTTTGTCAGCGTGTGTTAATCAATTTTGTGCGAGTTTATATGAGAGGTGGATGACACGAGGCTCAATTGAGTTTCGGAATCTTCATATTGGTTGGTATTTAGTAAGGCTCAACGGGCTACTCTGCCGGTATTCTCTCTCACCAAGTAAATTTTTTTTTTTTTTTTTGGTGTGCAAATCACGGCCATCTCACGGCGAGAAAAAGCCGCAAACTATTTAACAAAAGCAAAAAAAAAAAAAAAGCAAGAAAAGGGGACAACTGAGGCTCAAACATTCCTTCTCTCTACTTAGCTCGTCTGCCTTCTCCTTAACGGCAAGCCGTAGCGCTTTGTCCTCTCTGTCCAAAGACTGACCGTCCCCATTTTATTTACTTTTTTTTTCTCTCTCTGTTAGTGCGCCGCCGATAGATGATCGCCGGGAAATTGCAGGGTGGACAGAAGACAAGAGACAACTGAAGCCTCTGCAGCGAAAATTCAAATCCAATAAAAAGCCCAACCCAGTTGTTTCACGATATAAACGGGCCTTTCAATGAGTGTAGAAAAAAACACGCAAGGGAAGATTCCGACGGGGTTCGGAGATATAAATACAGACATTAGATAGTGTTATGGGATGGGATTGTATTATGTATCAAAGTTGACGGAAAAGTGAGATGGTGGTCGTGACGGCGGGTGGTTTAAGGCAGGAGATGGATGATGCATTGAATGTGTGTCGTTTGGCTTTTGGATCTATCCAATCACAAAACAAGATAGAAAAGAAAAGAAAAGATACTCAGAACGTCAGTCACCCACAGCTCATCGGCAATCCCCCACATTCTTGTGCATCGCATCGATATTATCACTGCCATTCCCCAGAATCAGTCCAACATACCCCACGATCCAGGCAGCCAGCCGTGTAAAAAAAAATTTAATAAATAATATATATATATATAATATAAAATATAATCAGGGGTTTCCAGACTCCAAACCCGAACTTTTCATCTTGTGGGGGTGATGATAATGGTGGTTGAGTTGGTTGGGTTAGTTTGTTAGTTGATTAGTTAGCTAGTGGTGCCATGTTCCCAGAACTCGTGATTCCGGGGCTGACGCTACCCTCGGCACATCTCCGGCCTTTCTTTTTTTTTTTTTTTTTTTTT
Source organism: Ambrosiella beaveri (assembly GCA_030294605.1). Classification (NCBI taxonomy): domain Eukaryota; kingdom Fungi; phylum Ascomycota; class Sordariomycetes; order Microascales; family Ceratocystidaceae; genus Ambrosiella; species Ambrosiella beaveri. The sequence goes on from JARQWA010000116.1 coordinate 55,073, forward strand.
TTTTTTTTTTTTTTTTT
>JARQWA010000117.1:0-54811 GCA_030294605.1 Ambrosiella beaveri
ACCCTAACCCTAACCCTAACCCTAACCCTAACCCTAACCCTAACCCTAACCCTAAATAGGCTATAATTATAAAATCTAAAGAAACATCCGGAGACAACAATGTTGCTATATAATTTGCGCTTACTGCGTTCTAAACTTGCGATTAAACTCCCCCACTGCAATGCCAATCATCTTGTACAAAAATGCCCTCCCACTCTCATCCGTCACTGGGATAAACGGGCCATTCGCGCCTCCCCTCAACACAACACTCATCCCCGTTCTTTCCTTGGATATGGTCTGGATCTCCTTGAGGGGAATATCCCACTCGGAATTCAACTTGCGCGCCCAAACAACCAAGATACGCGAAAACGTCACCATGACCACGAGGTCTTCGCGCGGCAACTCGAGATGAGCGATGTACTGCTCGTCAAAGAAGCGCCCATTGTCGACTTGCTTCAGCCAGTACTGGCCCAAGGCTTCCCGCGGGTTGTATGGTCGGACAACGCCGTCGGCGGGAATGAACCTGGGCTTGCGCACCTGGTCAAGTTCGCTTCCGTCAAACACCGTTGTCGTGTTCCGGATACCTTCCGACACATTGGATGCCAGATCCAGCACGCCAATCGCCGGTTTCGTCGCCAAGCCAATGACCCCCTTTCCGACCCCTTTTAGGAAACCTAGCGCACCCTCAGCCTCTGCACCCTCCCACGGTTTCTTGGCCAAGCCACCAACACCAGATGCCACCGACGTGATTAGTGAGTTAGCACCAGCCGTAACGCCGTAGAGTGCGTGCTTAGGTCGGTTCCGAGCGCGGGTGATGCGCCGACGATCCTGGAACTGCTTATCAAGCGTGGCGAGAGCCAAGCCCTTGGCAACGGAGCCAGTGACTTTGGAGAAGGAATCCGAGAAGCCGTAGACCGACTTCTTGATAAACGACGTAGCACCCTTGGCCAGACCAATCGTAAACTCCTCGGGGTTGTCGCTGAGAATGAGCCCCTGGTACGGCTCGTAGAAAATGTCGGTGATGCCGGACGAGATGTTGTTGAACAGGCCAACGGGGTTGCCGAGGAAATCGGCCGAGCCGAGAATCTTGTGGACCTGGTAGAGCGCTTCCTGGCCGTAGTGACTGGTGATGTTTTGCAGGAGAACCGGCACCGAGACGCGTACGTTCTCCAGTAGCAACGCGTTGAAGCGAATCGGTGCATCGTTGACGTTGCCAATAGTCATGGTCATCATATTGATGAAGAACATGAGCGGGTTGCGCGAGCCCAGTTCCGAGTCCGAGTTGACGACGGCCGTCCGCATAAACGAGATGTTGAGCTGCATCGGCTGGATGTTGAGCACCTCAAAGTACATGTCGCTGCCCGCCTGTTCCATCTGCGGCTGCGGGATGTCGAGGTTCTCGTCACAGAGCCGCACCTGTCCCACAGCCATGGGATTCTTGGCAGCGGCAGCGGCGGCAGCTCCAATGTTGGTCCCGGCTGCATCAGCCGCCGCCGAGCCACCCGACAAGAAGGTTGTACCGCTGTTGGCAAACTCAATGAGCGCAAACAAAAAGTCTTCGTCCAGCTCAATCGTCATCTCTTGGAGAAGCACCGTGGCGTACTTGACATACAAGAGCCCGTACGACTCGTCTTTGACCCGCGTCACCATCATGTGTAGCGACGGGTGAGCCTCAATCTCACGCGCCTTCTTGGGCACCACGCTGGGGAACAGCAGCATCGGGAAGACTCCGCCGTAAAGCTGGTTGTCGACCTGGATCCACTTGACCGCAAGACTGGCAGTCTGGTATAAGGCACTATCTGTGTACCGGAGTTGCACGTCGCGGAACGTCATGTATGCCAACTCTTTGTGCGACGCGTTGATGAGCGAGATGCCGATGCCCGATAGCGAGATGTTGGCGGCGAACAGCGGAGTGCCGTCGGCAGCGCTGCGGTCAAATTCGAAACCTGAGGAGCCAGAGACGCTCGAAGAGTTGGTCGACGTGCGCGTCAGGGTATGGCCGGCATCAAATCTCGCGGCAGCAGTGGCACGGTCTCTGGGCGAATCGCGGCGGCGATACATGCTTCGGCTGGGCTTGTAGTTGGACAGAATCAGCGTCTGCGTCGGGCCGTCGGCAGCAACCGAGATATCGATGATGCGTTGCTGGCCGTTGGCGAGGCTGAACTTCATGGGCAGCTGAGTGCCAATCTCGGAGAGCTGGACGTGACGGTCGAGGTTGCGGAATGAGCCAGAACCGGAGCTGGAGCCGGAGCCGATGCCGGCAACATTCTGCGGCTGGATAATGACTTCACGGACATTGGCAGCTGGGAAGTCCCAGGCATACGGCATGATACTGCGCGGCGGCAGACGGTACTTGATGGGCTTCCAGCCCGACTGCATCTCGATGCCGTCCTCGTCAATATAAGGGTTGGCCTGCCAAAAGGTGAACTCGACGGAGCTCTCATTGCGCATGGAGAAGGGCCAGTTGCCCGTCTCGTGGACCAGGTGGATGAAGATAGTGGCGCCTTCCATAAGAATCTCGATGCGGATCAGCTGCTGGCGTTGGCCGACCTTGTGGATCTTGATGTGGTTGGTACCAAGATCGGCCAGGTTGAAGGGCGATGACCACGGGTTGTTAAGCCCCGGAAACGCAAGACACAGCTGCTTCGTCGCCGCCTTGCCCATGAACCGCAGCGGCTCCAGCATCTTGGGTTTGAGCGTCAGCAAGCCCGACGAGCTCGGCTCGCGCACCTGGAGATCCTCATTGAGCTTGTTGATGACGATGAAGCGTAGCGAAATGGTCACAATCTTGGTCAGTTGGTACTTACCCACGCCGCTTTCTACAGCCACACCAATCGAGATCTCCGAGTTCTTGTCAGCAGTGACCGCCGAGTTGCTGTGCACACCCGTGGTGGAGCCCAGGCTGCCGCCGTCCATGACCGTGGCGGCCGGCAGCACGACCTCTGTGCTACTGCCAATGGCATCGAAGCTCTGCGGCTTGCTCCAGTCGGAGCTGCCGAGCTTCAAAAAAGCCCGGTTCCGGTGGTCGTCATTTCCAAACGAGAACATGAGCGGCTGCGCCTTCATGTCGGTCTGCGTCGACGAGTGGGCGTCGCCGAGCCCGCGAGCCTGCAGCTGGTTGGTGCGCAGACTCTGACCGGCAGCCACCTTGGCGCTCTGCATGAAGCCGCGGGCGCGGATCAGCAGCTCCATGCCCGTCTTGTTGAGAATGACATACGGTGTGTACACGGTGACCTTGAAGGCGCCACCGCCGTCGGGGATCTTCTCATACAGCAAGTTGAGCGTCAGGTTCAGGCCCTTGATGTCGCGGCACACCAGGCGGTGCTCCTGGCTGAAGTTGCTGGCCGAGGTGCCCGTGTTGATGATTGCAAAGTCGCTGGGCTTGAAGACGCTCTCCTGCATGTCGATGTTGAGCAGCAGCAAATGCGACAGCTCGACCACGTGGACGGGGCTGATGCCGCCTTTGCGCAGGAAGTTGCTCCAGTCGCGCTGCGTGTTTTTGTCGTAGATACGGTACTTGAAGTCGTGGGGTAGCAAGTTCTCAAGGGTGATGGGTGGTGAGATTTTGACCGTCATATAAGGGTAGTTTCTGCAACAGTGCAGGGTTAGTGATAGTTGCACAAAGATTCAACAATAGCTAGAGTTAGGGTTCTCATACCTTGCCAGCGGATTCGCCTTGTCATACTGCGCGGCGACCTGAAAGTAAAAGGAATCGCCATTCTCGCCCTGGCACACAATGGTGCGCATCGGCTTGTTCATCATGTCCCGCCAGCCAATAGTATTCGTAGACCACTCGTAGCCAAAGCCGGCATCCGGCCGCAGCAACATGCTCTTGCTAAAGGCCGCCCCTACCGGCGCCGGGGTCCGGACGCCGGGCGCAACCTTTTCAATCTTGAGCAGGTTGCCCGTCGCCGAGTCGAAGACGCCAATCTCGAGTGGAATCTGTGTGTTGTTCTCAAACACCAGCGGCGAGCGGATCGTCACATACTTGACATAGTCGGCCTCGAGCACCACCTCCACCATCAGGCGATGCAGCACGTTCTCCATGCGCGGACGCAGCGCAAACAGGAACTCGCCCTCGCGGTTCAGCGCCACATTCTGGATCGGCTCGAAGCCGCTACCCTCGAGCGAGATGGTGACAGTGGCCGAGCGCTCGTCGCCCGAGACCGTCTCGCGCATCTTCTCCCACGGCTCGAAGCTCCATGGCGTCTCCTGGCCGTCGTTGAGCCGTGCCTGGATGGGCTCCGACGACGACGATGATGACGGGCTGGAACACTGTGAGATGACTGTGATGTCGAAGCCCGTATAGTTGCGGATGCGGTACGGCGACTCGCCGCCGCGCGGCTTCTCGACCTGCGTGTCGTAGCGGTTGAGGACGCCCATTGATGCCATGGCCAGCTGTACCGTAGCCGTCGTGATGGTGACATCAAACGTCTTGTCTGATTCCATGCGCACACTCAGCGGACCGCCGGCGCCCTGTCGGTCGACGACAAGGGAGCCGAGCCACGGTTCGATGAGCGGCTCCCAGGCTGACTTGGAGAAGTTGTAAACGTTGGCATACGTCTGGATGTTGACGGCGGCCCGGAGATCCGTCGACCAGTCGTCGACCCGGACCTTGAATGACTTGAGGCCTGTGTCGAGCGTCGGCAACTCGTGACCCTCGCCAATTAGTACGAGGCGCACTTCACTAAATGATGCGCGAAGATGCTCCTCGACGACCTTGGCCACGGCCGATGACGTCGACGATGCCGATGCCAACAGGCTGTGGCGGTCACCAGAAGTGGCGCTAGACTTGACGTTGTCACTGGCCTTAGTAGAAGAAGCGCGCGTGTCGCTACCGGCGGCGGCAGAAACCAGGCGTTTATCGGATGAAGCCGACGCGACACCAAAACTTTCACCGGCTTCACTGTCGGCAATGGCACCGCCACCGCCAGCCGAATTGTTGTTGAGCTCAGAAGCCCGAGACAAAATCTGGAGAATGAGATAGATGTCGCGGAAGGACAGGCGCAGAATTAGCGGATCCACCGACAAGTCAATGTCCGTAACGCCAGGCTTGGACACGTCCACGGCCATCTGGATCGAGAAATCGTCGAGCACACGCAGCTTGGACGAGTCAAACTTGTCCATCTTGCACAGGAACATGCTGACTTCCGACACCTGGAAGGTAATGGCATTCTGCTTTGACAGTAGCACTTGCCGCGTGCCCAAGACAATGGCCTCGGAGCTGGAGCTCAGCGGATCGGCAATAAGAATCACCTGAGAGTCAATGACGTTGACGCGAAAGACCATTTTCATCTTGCTCCGGGGAGCCTCCTCTTCGACAGAGGGCACTTCCGACGCCGACGCCGACGCCGCCGCTACTGTAGTTGACGACACCGCACTACTAACCGGCACCGAATCTCTCTCGGACTGTGTCATCCCCTGCGTAGTCTGTGTGCACGGGAGGCCCAACTGAGCCGTGGAGATGGACTCGGCGTCCGAGTCGTCCTTGGGGCCCAGCGCGAGCGTTGCTGCCTTCATGTTGACGTCCAGAACAGTGGCCGGCGGCTCCAAGCTCACAGTGACAAAGTCACGCAGGGCAAACAGATAGTCGAGATTGAAGATGAGTCGCGGACTGTCTAGTGTCACCACGACAATCATGTTGCGCTCCGAGTCCATGTTGTCAGGGTCGCCGCCCGAGATGGTCACCGTAGACATAAACTGCTTGACCGACTTGGAACGAGCCGTCATGATGCGTTGGAACTTGTTCTTGTCCTGTGCCCGCAGGTCGTGGATGGTGAAGGACTGAATGAGCAGTTCGGCCTCCATCGACGTGTCCGATACCATTTTGAACTTGACTTTGCTCTCGTCCAGCGAGAAGCGCGATAGCGATGCAGCCTTGACGTCGCCAACTGGTGTGTCTGGAGCCGCCGTGATTAGGTCCAGACCAATGGTGTTGACGCAGAAGACCAGGTCCAGCCGCGTCCATGCCGAGTCATCGGTACGGAGCTCCGGACCCAGGCTGGGCTGTGCTTGTGGCTGCGGCGGCCGTTGAGTCTTGGGGATGGTACTGGCAATTAAGGCATCTCCGGCAGGAACAGCAATGTCATCGTCATTTTCATTGTTGTGATCAGGCTTAGCATGGGCTCGGAAGCCAGGACGGGCCGGCAGAGACGGCAGTGGTGGACCGTCATCGCCTCCCGAAGCAGCACCGAGGCGGAGCCGACCAAAACTATCACTCCCGGGCGACTGCACAGTACGAGACGAACCGCCATAATTATCGACAACACTGGCCCGGGCGCTGGCGCTGGAGCTAGGACCATCAACCTTTTTGTCTTCAGTATCAGCATCATCCGGAATCGCCGACGTAAAAGCCGCCGGAACCGCCCGGGACATCTCCAACAAGAACTGGATCTGATACGGAGTCAGCCTCAGGTTGAAGTCAGACATGCTACCTTCCACCTCGAGATCCGGCCGCAGAGACCCCGGCTTGTGCTCAACCGATGTGACCCGGAAGCGGACGTCAACGTGGTCAATCATTTCCAGCTCCTCGTTCCGCCCGCCCGTGTAGCTCAGATCTGAGATGAGCCGGATGTTGCGGATGCCAGCTTCAATGACGGTCGCCACATCCGTGGAGCCCTTGCTTACGGGCACAAAGCTGTTTTGCGCAAAAATCTCACCCAGGTGGGCCGTTAGCGTATCGCGGCGCTCGCGACCGGGCGTGATGGGCCGGGGGAAGGCAACAATGGGAGTCAAGATGAGCACGTCGTATTTCATGCGGCTGTTGCTCTGCTGGATCTGCGTGGCCTGCGACGCTGCTGCCTGTCTCGCGGCGTTGTAGAGCGCCTGCATCTGACCAAACTTGATAAGGAACCCAACAATGTTGCAGAAGGGCTCCTTGTTAAAGGTGACCTTGATAGAGCCGGCGCGGAAGTAGACTGAGGAGTCGTAGCCCGGGTAGTTAGCGATATTGTTGGCATCAAACGTCTCGTAGCGGAAGTCGGCAAGCTCGTCGCCGTGGACTGAGACCAGGCGGCGCAGAGGCGATTGCTCAGAAACACTCATGTTGACGTCATCAATCAGACCAAAGTCCTCAAGCTTAGCGTGCAGACGCATCACGGGGCCGGACATGACAAGGCCGACATCGGCCCGATCCAGCGACAGCGTAGCTAGGCGGACGCCATCATTGTTGAGGATCAGGCGGACAGACTTGAGCTTCGCCTTGATGCGCATGGACCCCTGGGGGTGAGCAGAAGGAGAAGGAGAGCCTGGCTGCACCAGACCACCCGGGGCCACTGTGTGACTCGCTCCAGCAACTGGAGAACCTGCAACGGCATCGCTAGAGCCGGATATGATGCTGAGTCTCCTGAGACTCAATCTTCGGGAGCTCGGACGAGCCGTCGTCGACGAATGATGATGTGACGTGGATGGCTGAATAGTGTTATTATTTGCCGTAGGATCCGTAAATGTAGCCAGGATGAAATCGAGAAGCGTTAGCAGCGTCGTGCGGGTAACAACCAAGTTGATTGTCGACACCGACGCCGTCAAGTGAGTCTCAATTCCCTCGTAGACGCTGTCAAATTCGGGCGATTCCCGACTGACCCGCGTGAACTTGACCTGCACAAGACTGCGATTCTGCAAAAGATCCTCGTTATCTCCTGAAGAAACGATGGCCTTGAACTGCGCCGGCGTATCTTCTACCACAAAGTCATCCAGAGTGACGGAGCCCAGAGACACCTGCGCTACCATGTCGTACGGACGATTGTAGAAGAGGATGTTGAAGTCTTCGGCCGTCATCTCCACCAACAAACAATCGGGCTCAACCCCGTTCGGGTCACTGCGACAGAGCGAGCCCTTGAGATAGTCGACTTTGAAGGTGAACTGGAAGTTTCGTTGCTGCAGCTTGAGCTGGTCCGACACATCATGACTCGTGCCGGCCGTCGTCATCCTGGTGGAAGCCAGGGGCTCTGAGACGGAGGATCGGGGCGACGACACCACGCCCTCAGTCTCGTGGTCATCCTCGCCGTCCAGGTGCAAATCATCCTCCGTAATCACCGGCGCCGGGGCCGACAAAAAGAGCGACGGCTGCTTCTTCATTGATACCGGCGGCAACGGCTGCTCAAGCGCCGACATGAACGACGAGTGGCTACCCCTTCTGCTAGACGCACGGTTGCCACCGTCACCACCATCATCGCCATCACCGGCCGCCGTTGTCCACGCATCAGCAACCCCGTCTGGTGACTGGCTTGCAGCCGGCGGACCACCCAGCCTAGGGATGGCCACGTCGATGGCCTTCATCAACGTCTTGTACTTTTGGTCCGAGATGGTGGCATGGAGCATGGGCAGATGGCCAGAAACCTTCATCTTGGTGAGGTTGGGGGCCTTAGGAAGAATCGAAATCTCAACAGTAAAGTCAATGTTGATGCGGTCGACAATGTGGAGCTTCAGGGCATTGGTCTTGTCGGCGAGCTGTTGTTTGGCAACCTCGATGCTGGGGCCGATAAGCACTTGCGTCGAGGACAGACGGACTGAGAACGAGTCGTACATGACCGACTCGAGACGTCGGAGATCCTCGTCGGTGTAGGCCTGCCGCTGCTTGGCCTGGATCAACGACATGGTCTCTTTGTCGACCAGCTTGGACGCCACATTGATGTGACCAGCATCGACAATCAGGCACTGCGATGACAGCTTGGAGATGTCGAGCGGGATTATGATGAGCGGCGCCTGCAAATCGAGCTTGGCATTGATGGCCTTGTGCTCCTCGAGCGCAAACTCGAGGCTGGCGCGCGTCTGCTCGCGGAAGGTCTCAACCGTGGCTCCGGCTGACTCCATGAGGGCGCTGATTGACTCCATGTGGCGTTCCGGCGGCCGAAAGAAATCTGACACGCCGACAATGAGATTGGGATTCCAGATAATCTCGAGCGGCTTCAGCTTCATCACCAGCGCAACATCGCCCTCGCGCTCAATGGGATTGTTCTCAACCTCAAGGTAGAAGAAGGCATCGGACGCCGTCTTTTCTAGATCGAGCGCCGTGGCCTGCTGCTTGGCAATAGTAGCCGCCGCGTTGGCATCCTTGACGCGGACAATCTCGGGATACAACGAGTGGGCCGTGGTTCCATCGTTGACACGGAAGCCGCCGAGGGTTACTTGCGCCAGGAAGGAGTCGGGCCTCTGCAGCATGCGGGCCTTGAACGCGTCGAAGTGGAGACTCATAAGCTCCTTGAACTGTGACGTAGCCTGATCCCGACGCCGCAGGGTGAAGCTTCCCGTGCGCAGCGAAGACTCAATGGCAAGCTTGACCGAGTCTCGCGGGACGTCAATAGCCTCGGTCATAGCCGTGTGCTCGTCCCAGTCAATAGCTTCATACAACTCCTTCCGCTGCTCCTCGGTCATCTGAGTGTTCTCCTGCTCCGACAGATCCGAGTCGCCCTGCTGCTGCTGCTCTGCTGGTTTTGTACCCCAAACCCAAGAGATCCAGCCCTGCTGTTGGGGAGCAGCTGCTTGTTGATGATGGGCCGGCTCCATCGCTGTCCGTTCTAGACCCCGCTGGCGTTGCTCCTTGCGCAGCTGGTTTCTGGCCAGAGTTCTCCAGAAACGCAGGTCCTCATAGCCCAGTTTCTCCTCCAGGGCCTCGAGATCAGCCTTGTCGGACGGGTCCAACGGGATAGTGCCTGTTTGCTTGGCCATCTTGAAGAGTTCAATGTAGCGCAGCCGGTCATCTCGGCGTTCGCAGAAAAAGTCCCAGGACCAGCGGCGATTGCGTTCGTGGATTTTGCGTAAGACAGCCTCACCGGCAAAGCGGAACCAGGCCCGGGGATCCTGGCGCACGGGAACCTTGGGCTGGTAGCGCAGGTATTCCTGGTGGCGGACAAAGTAGTGGAACAGGTCAACCATCATAAGGCCATCACGATACTGGTCATCGTCGAGCATGAGACCAATCTCGTCAAAGAGGAGATCGGCGTGGAAGCGAGGGACGGTGGAGTCGGCCGTCTTGTTGAGCTTGAGCTTGGCCTGCCCAGTAACGGGGCGCAGAATGTATTGGTGGTTGAGACGCTCGGCGTTGTCATGGTTGGCGATCATCAATTTACAACGTTCGACAAAGGTGAGGTGGGGGAGGAGATCGTCACGGTCCGGGTCCAGATCACGGCCGGTGCCGAGGAGCTCTGCATCGGTATCCCAGTAGACTGTCAAGGCTTCCAGCGAAGCCAGCTTGTGGGTGGTATCGTGGGAGTCCTGGACAAACATGGGCTTCCAGCTCTCATCCGTGGTAACGGCACTGAATTCCTGCAGCGTGATGCCAAGGGCAAAGGGGTGGGCGGGCGCGGAGATGGAGTCCTCGTAGCGGATATGAATGTTTTTTATCTGGATCTGGAGGTTGTCCATGATCTTAGTGATGAGACTCTGCGTGAAGCTCTGCGTCTTTTGTTCCTCTTCTTGGCTCATACCCTCGCGGTTACGCTGGCGCAGCATTTCTGCAGATTCTAGTCTTTCCATCTTGAGGCGCTGTTGGCGGCGGTCTTCCTCGTCGGGATCGTAGGTGCTTTGTTCCTTGGGCGACGCCAGCAAGAAGACATCTTCAATCATGATCTTGACAGGCGCACCGCGCAGATTTGACCAGGGAATGACCAAGGTGAGCTCGCCGAGATGGCCGGCAAAGACATTGATCGGGAGTTTTAGTTGGTCAAGCGCTTCTCTGCGGAGCTCGAGATCTCGGAGCTTGACATCGCCGGACCAGATGCCGACTTTGAGCTGGCCGGGATCGAAGTCCTTGACATACATTCCCAGAAACCGATTCAAAACACCGGCGACGAGACTCTCTAGCATTGTGTGGCGGCGGCAGTCCCGTTATAGCCCGGGGATGGCTTGGTATGGAGGACGCTGGAGATGACCGGTTTGGTGTGTAAGGCACGGGAATTGCCGGTATCGGTATAGTGTTGACTCGTCGAGAGATTCTGCGTTAGAACAAGAAGCTACGTTCGAGGCAGCATTGAGACAAAAGCCGAGCTTGTTGGAAGGTATATAGGGGAAGGTTGAGAACGGGATGTGGTTTGTAGCGTCGCCAGCAACGTCAAAAGCTATTGTACAAAACACAAATATAGACACACGCAGATAGTTTCCTATAATAAGTATTAGCTAAGAGTCCCTGTTTGTTTTTCTTTCTTTTTTGGCCATAAGGGGGCTTTATTCCCTGAGGGACACGGCCGTCGGTAGCGGAGTGCCGATGACGTCTGCTGCTTTCGGCTAATGGCCCGTTCCCACTTTCTACCGACTGGGAATTATGGATTCGTCTTACAGAAAAAAAAACAATGAGATACGGAGACAAGAAAATGCACAATATTCGGGATCGGATCACACAAGGACTGACGTTTTGAAAGAGAGTCCGCAGTCAGGCGCCCAGTCTATATAAGGCGTAGTGGGGGCGGGGTAGGCGGGATGGAGTTCCGTGTAGACGATTGACAACGGTGATGATTTATGATGATGGTACAATGCGCAATCGAGCATCAGACTGCGTGAAGATGAAGTTATATAGTCACTGGCGAAAACAAATAGCACGATGATAGAAAACAGAGAAACGAGGCGAATGGTGAGAAGAGAAAGTTTTTTTTGTGATGTACAGTCGTGGGATCACGAGACTGAAAGATTATTTGCAAAAGAAAGCGCAGATTGTCAGAGTTTTTCTGCTTGATTCTTTGAAATTTCTTGCGCAGGTCAAAAATGGTTCAAAAGGGAAAGAGCACATGCATACAGCAATTGCAAGTTGCAACCTAACCAAACCTACAACAAAACGTATGTATTTGTATACGTCCGGTATGTTGGGGGAGCCAAGGTGAGTAAGGGCAAAAAGACAATTATGACGTAGTTATTGTCTGCTTGTTCCTATTTATGATATATACACACAATCAATTTTGAATAGAGGTTTGCCAGGAGAGTTAGTAATGCTCTCAAGCTCGAACCCATGCGAGCTCTTTTCAAGATTGGTGAAGTCATAGTTGGCATTCTACCATCTTGACCGCCTTTTATGCATTGCCCCACATTCTACCATGCACTGTAGTGGGCTTTCTCTGACGATAACTTCTGGCAAAACTACGAACTTGATCTCGAAGTCCTTGTACAGAAAGAAAAAAAACACGTATTCAAGAGCTATCCTGACATAAAGATTGTGTTTCCCAACTTATTTTGTAACAATGATTATTTCTACTACATGAATAGAAAGATCTTATTGCCTCCTGCTGCTCCACAAACCTTAACCCTATAATTTCCATCACATACAACTGAATTATATACAACATGCCGCTAAGAGGCACCAAGTCAAAGTGCCTTTTCCCCTACAACAATCAGCAGCCCCAACAAATGTCCTCGGCCCAGGATACTTACTGTTGGATAGACCCGATATGACACTATAAATAAACAAAAAAACTGCACGTTTCCCTAGAAATCTGTTGTCCAGGTCGCTCACATTTCACCAACAATAATGCATGACTATCTCCCCCCTCTCACGGCCGAGCGGCAGGCCGAAATTGACGCCATAGTGGCTCAGTTCCGCACCCAACCGCAAGATCCCGGCTCCGAGGAATGGGCTCCGACCAATATCAAGACCTACGACACCGTTCCGCACCCCGTCCGGTAAGTCCCGCCGCCGCCCGACCACTCATAAGATTGCCGAATCCAGCTGACACTTACAACCACACTTGCAAACCAGCTTCTTTTTCCCCCAAAACTACAACGTTACTTCAGGCAGAAAGCCCCTGCCCCTCATGTTCACCATTCACGGCGGCGGCTGGGTCATCGGCAACCCCACCGACGACGACCACTGGAATCACGTCTTCGCCGACTCCACCGGCATCCTCGTGGCCTCCCTCGGCTACCGACTGGCTCCGGAACATCCGTTCCCGCAGGGCCTTGAGGACCTGGTCAAGGGGTATCTGAGCGTTGTCAACGACGAGACCCTGCCCATTGACCACAACCGGGTGGCCATCAGCGGCTTCAGCGCTGGAGGCAACTTGGCCCTCGCCGTGTGCCAGGACGCCGAGATCCGCAAACATAAGGCGGCGCCCATGGCCTGCATCCCATTGTATGCGTCCTTTGACGTGCGGACCACATACGCGGAAAAGACCAGCTCCCGGACGTACAAGACGAGGAAGCTCACCGGGATCCGCGGGACCGACAGCGGCGACCTGTTTGGCGAGAACATGCTGCAAATGTTCTTCCACTCGTACATTCCCAAGGACCAGAAGCTGACGGATCCGCGACTGTCGCCGCTGCTAGCGAAGCGGGAGGATCTCCCGGCGCACATCTTTGCCATCTCGGCTGAGCTCGACTTTCTGGCGTATGAGAGCATTGAGTTCTTTTACCGAATGACGGGCCGGGGAGCCGTGCCGGTTGAGTTCCCGGGATCCACGGAGCCCAAGGAGCCGAAAAAGTTGGATCTGGTAGATCCTCGGTACAACCTAAACGACGATGAGAGTGGGGTGCGCTGGCTGCTGGTCCCGGACACTATTCACGCGTTTGATTTTCACATCGGCCATCAGTTTCTGGATGAGGAAGGCATTGCAGATGCGGTCGCAAAGACGCACCAGTACATTGATGAGATTAAGAAGTGGTTGGCCCGGATCTGGTAGGCGGAGGTATCCATGTAGTCAGATAGAGCCAATCTATATATTAGAGATTTTGGTGAAATTATGATCAGTATTTAGTCGCATTCTAGACTCGCAAAGACTCGGAAAAGGCTCCAGCTCCAACCCTGCCGATCACCCGTCCCATTTCTGCTGCTCGTTTCAGAGTTTCCCTCTTCCCGTCATAGCGTTGACGAACTGCTCAGAAGGGAAAAAAGCACGCACCAGGACTCTCTTAGGCAATCGGGAAGTACAATATTACAACTATTTGAATGTTGCTGGTTGTCAATGTAAAAGAAAGACGGCAAAAGGACAAGAATCAAAGTGATGGATGGGTTTTGTCATTTTGTTATTATGTCATGTGATTGATATTTGAAGAACAAAAAGAGAGCACGCCACGTGGGAAAGATAAAAAAGAGTAGTTTCCTTGCCAACGAAGAACGGGGATATCATTTGTACGACGTGATAAACATAAACTTCTTTCCCGATTGATACACGTAATCGCAACAATTACAAAAATGGACAAGTGCGCAGACACACAATGACATACATAATCTCGGTAGATTATTTATATCTATTTACATGGTCAAAACTTGCTGAAATCTGGTACCAACCAAAAAGAAATCCCCGTCTTGTTTTGAAAATGCGCTAACATCGGATATTCTCCGAAAACCACCACCAACCGACAAGAATCCTGAGACCATAATCACCGAAAGTGGGGCTTCCTTGCGTCGTCCTTTTCTCTTTTTCCTTCTTGTTCTTCTTCTACTTCTGTTGTCAACTGTTTCATAAGTCGCCAGACACTTGATCTTTCATTTCGAGTCCCGGAGAAGGAAAACATCAAACAACGCGTAATGGATTCCGGGGGCATGTCCTTTAATAATCTCTGCAGGTGGCGATGATGAGAGATGTGACATAGAGAAAATGGCATGTTTTCCTTTAGACCGCATCAATGGTTAAAGCGGAGGGGGAGAAAAGCCAAGACACTAGAAGCTTAAATAGTTGTAGTCAGTCCACCACTCGGTCTAATGATTTTGGCTTTTGACCTCAACTCTATCCACCACGAGTTTCCTTTCCTTTCTTTTCATCTCTCTGCCTCCATTATTGTCGTTGTCTTCTTTTAAACACGCTAGCTCGTGTGTATATACAGCCTCAGTCCATTCTTTATCTTTACTCACACTCATTTTTCAGTCGACTTTCCATTCTTTTTCTTGTTTTCTTATTGCTTGACGCAATCTTTACTCAGCCAACCGGCTGGTCCTTGTTTTTCATCAACACCCTGCGTACTTTCCTTTTTTGTCTGTTTCTCGCAACACTACTCATTCTCAAATCATGAAGAACTCATTGGCTCTCGCCATCGTTGCCTTGATCCGCTTCGCGGCTGCCGCTGGCACTGCCGTTTCTGGCTCGGCCGAAGGCTTTGCCAAGGGTGTCACGGGCGGCAGTTCTGCCACCACCGTCTACCCCACCACTACTGACGAACTCGTCAGCTATCTGGGAGACTCGACCGCCCGTAATATTGTCCTCACTAAAACCTTTGACTTTACCGGGACCGAGGGCACTGCGACAGAAACCGGCTGTGCGCCATGGGGTACCGGGTCCACGTGCCAGACGGCCATCAACAAGGATGACTGGTGTACCAACTACCAGCCTAATGCGACCAAGGTGTCAGTGACGTACGACAAGGCAGGCATCAACGGCATCAAAGTTGCCTCCAACAAAAGTATTATCGGCCAGGGCAGCGCGGGCATCATCAAGGGCAAAGGCTTGCGGATTGCCGGGGCGTCCAACGTGATTATCCAAAACATCCACATCACCAATCTTAACCCGCAGTACGTGTGGGGCGGCGACGCCATCACGCTTGACGGGGCCGACATGGTATGGGTGGACCACATCAAGACATCGCTGATTGGCCGGCAGCACTACGTTTTTGGCAACTCAGCATCTAACCGTGTGACCGTATCCAACTCGGAGCTTGACGGCAAGTCGTCATGGTCAACCACATGCGACGGCCACCACTACTGGGCCATGTACTTTACCGGGTCCAGCGACCTCATCACCGTCAAGAACAACTACATCCACAATGTCTCGGGACGCGCGCCTAAGGTGGCCGGCAAAACGCTTCTCCACTATGTCAACAACTACATGTCCGCCAATAACGGCCACGCCTTTGAGAGCGAGAGCGGGGCCCAGATCCTGGTCGAGGGCAACGTGTTTGACAGTGTCGCAGCCACCGTTGACACGAACACAGGCAAGATGTTTGCGGCTCCGTCGACGAGCGCCAATGCAGTGTGCAGCACGGCGCTGGGGCGGAACTGCGAGGTTAATTTGTATGTTTCGGCGCCGTCGCTGACTGATAGCGACTCGAGCTTCTTGAGTTCTTTTGGTGGGAAGAATGTGGCGTCTGCAGTGGCGGTCAGTAACGTTACGGCGATCAAGACGAGTGCTGGCTTTGGCAAGATTTGAAGGAGAGGAGGGACAGGGGCTTTTTTATATTTCTTATTCAACCATATGCGTTTTGACGATAAATTCTTTTGTTGTGATTTAGATAACTTGATATTGTGTGTATGTGTGGGTCACGTGACCTTTTGGTATAATGCCAAATGCGGCAAATCAAGCAACATGTGAAAAGTACAAACGGTAATTTGTCGGTAGATGATGTGGAATTTTTCATTCTCTGTTTTTGATGATGGTATGAGTGAAGTGTCATCGTACTTGAATCATGCAGCTCTCTTGTTTTCCTTTTTTTTCTGCTAATGAAAAGAATTTCGCCAAACTTCTTGCTGGTAGTGCCTTTTGTTGAATTCTGCGTCAAAAGTCGTGAAGTTTGGTAATGCCATGTCAAAGCTATGTCTAGGGTTGTGTAACCCTTGGTAACCCAGCGGTCTCCGGCGGAAATGTTTGTAATTGTGGGGCACGTTGGCGATTATTAGTGGGGCAGTGGGGAGTTTGGCGGGGCTTACGCAGTTACTGAACGTGGGACTGCAAAGGTATAAAGAGGAGAGCGCGACGACGATTCCTGAGCCTTGTTTTTTTATTCTTTTCTTTATATTTACTTTTTTATTCCTCATCATCCTTTGAATGACATGTTTTCTTTTTTTAGGTTCAATATTGTGTGGTGGGATGATGCAAGTGGTAATTTGTGATTGGGCAATACACACAAAAAGAGAGCGAGACCGGATGAGAGACAGAGACATGACAAAGATAAGCATGACAAAACCAAGGCTTGGGAACGCATGAAATTCGAAATGAGACAATAAGGCCAGGGCGTAGATGTCCAACGGTGGTGGTGGTGGGACTTTTTTTCGGTTTCTCTGATTCACGAGGATTTACGACTGACGATTTTACGGCCTTTTTTTATCATTTCTTGTTCTCAATAATAGACCGGGTCCGCAGAGAAAGGAGAGACCAGTCCATATGTGTGTATAAGTATATGGGTGTTGGCCTTTTTTTTTCCTTTTTTTCCCTTTCTATTGGGCACATGTTAGGAAGGAAAAAAGGAAGAAAGCAGGTGGCTGGGAAGGAAAGGAAATCATCGGCATACAGAGATGCTGTTGCTGTCATTGTCACGGCCGTCATGGTCAAGAAAAACGGGATTCAAGCATTCTACCAAACGCAAGGAATCGGATAATTTCGATTTTGAGGAAGAGACATGATTATTATCGTGGCAGCGATGAAAATGACATGGCCACGACGGGTGGATGCAGTCGCCGAGTTTACATCGCACACATCTCTCTTAAGTGTGTCTCCTGATGACTCTTATTTACTTTTTCTGCTGTGTGTGTTTGATGTGCTGTAAGACATAATCAAGACTTGTCTCCCAACTTCTCGGCTCCTGCGTGTCGAGTGTCACGAGAGGGGAAAATGAAAAAAAGAAGAAAAAGGAGGACTGAATGAAAATGACTATCAATCTCTTATTTCATATCCCTCCATCTCGTCACAATACCAAGTTGCTACTTGTGTATATATCTTTGAAATATCAAAACAGAACGTACACACGTCGATGTCCGTAGGACGTCCCTATCTCCATCAATCATTGTTGTGAGACAATAGGGGGATTATATAGTGATTATGTATAATGTATTTTCGATGGTTACATTGTGGGGACATGATGCAAAATACCAAGGCTTATGGTATCTTAGATTGTTGAAGTGGTCTTGGGGAAAAGGGTAACATTTGCAATGATGACATGGAGGTTTATGTTTGTGGGAACTTGGAGGTTAGTGATGTATACATTTGTGAGTATGTATACGAGATAAAGACAGTGAGATGGAGAGGAAGCTCTGAGTACAAAGTCTGGTACTACACAAACCGGCGCGCAGCCCTCTCTTCCTTTCCGACCGGCTAGGCCGATGTCTCGATTTCCTTTTCCACATTTGTACCACGTGACACCAGGTTCCAAGAGGTATATGTTAGGGTTGTCTGAGTCTGAGGGAAGTACAAGGTTGATGTTCGCTTGGGGAAAGCAATCGTCTTATCGCCAGCACCTAATACCAAAAAAATGAGTGAGTAGATGGAGCGGACGAATCCGGAGCTGTGGGACAGTACGGGCAGCGTATTTTATTTTGTCAAAAAAGGAATGCTTTGTTGTCACGTGATTATGTCATTATGATGTCCACTTAAAACAACTCTGGCAGGGGGTGTTATCTAGAGAGGAGAGAGACAGAGAGGATAGGAACTTTTTTTTGTCAGTCCTTTCCTTTTTGGAATGTTGGGATGGTGTCAGATGAGCTGGGGAGAAGTTGAGAAAGGGCAAAATGTTAGTTGGATACATGTTGATATGGATATCAATATCCAAACTATATATCAATCAGCCAAACCATGGCTTATCAAAGTGTATGCCTAAGCGTGTATTCGCTTATTGTATATATAGCTCACAGATGTCATTGCGATAAGCATACCGCCCCTAAGCACATCGTCCCCCGACATGGTCTTTCGGCCGTGGCCTTGTACAGACAAGGATCCTCAGACACACATGATTGTCTTCTTCCTCATCTTCCTCAACAGATGTATACAGCATTTGATTTGATATTTTTTGATATTTTTTTTTGTTTCTTGCATCTGAACACACGACTTTTGCCCTTTACTCTCTCCACAAGTCGTCCGTCATCAGTCTCTCTGTCGCCACTTCGCCTCTGCCTTTTTACTTTTTTTTTATTTCCCTTTAGACAAAAAATAAAATAAATCTAGAACAAAACGGCAACTACGTACATCATCACACACGCCTGACCTTTCCCTTTTTGGCCCTCTTACTTCGACTTTTGGTATTTTTCTTTTCTTTATCAACCTTATCTCTCTCTCTCTCCCCCACACATTCCAAAAAAGGCAAGCGCCGGGAACAAAAAGAAGAGAGAAAAAATTTCAAGCGCCCGCAAAAGTTCAGAAAATAAAAGAGGAAAGAAGAAAAAAATGGAGATGTTTATCTCTTCACATGTAAATAGAATTAAAAAAAATGAAGCCTTTTTTTCTTGATAACACTAACGCCGTACGATACAAAAAGACGAGCATCAGACTTGATTTTTTTAATTCCTTTTATTTTGTTTTCTTCTTTTTTCCTTTGCTTTTATTCCTCGGCTGTTCGTCATACTGTCTTCCTCTCTCACACACTCTCCCCCTCCTTCTCTTCCCTTCACAGGGATCATACATCTCTCCCGTGTCGACCAAAAAACTCACCTCCAAGAATATCCTCTTCTTCTTTCCTCAATTAAAGCTCCTGGGTTGTTTACTAACATCACTTGACCAACCCAACAACAACAATCATGGCCGGTCCCTCCTCCGTCGCAGTTCCGGCCTCGGCCCCGGCCCCGGCCCCGGCAGTAGTAGATGTCAAGCCACCACCCTCTATTTCCTCCCACCAAGCCGGCTCCATCTCCGATGACCGCGACCGCGACCCCGAAAAGGCTGCCGGAGCCACCACCACTTCCGACATCCATCCCGGACACATGTCGGTCCCCATATCCACCGGCCCTGGCACTGGCTTCGCCGCCCTGCCACTCCACCACCGGCAGGCACCGTACGACGATGGTTGGCTCCTCGCCTTCCACCGCCGCCACCGCTGGGTGTGCCACCTCTTTGTCTCCATGCTCTTCACCGGCTGGTGGATCGCCACCCTCGTCGTCCACCGCCACGACAAGAATTGGGTCGTGCCCTTTCTCCTGTGGCTTGCCATCATGCTGCGCATCATCTTCTTCTACGTGCCGTCGTCGCTGCTCGTCCGCCCCATCAAGTGGCTGTGGCTGCGCTCGGCCGTCCGCGTGTACGAGCATATCCCCCAGCGCCTCCGCACCCCCGCCGGCGCCCTCGTGACCGTCGCCGCCATCCTCGTCGGCACCTTTGTCACCGACGAGTGGGAGGACAACAACCGCGAGAACCGCGCCGTCTCACTCTTTGGCCTCGTCATCATGATTGCCCTGCTGTGGGCCACGTCGTTTGCCCGCGCCGCTATCGAGTGGCGCACCGTTATCGGCGGCATTCTTGCCCAGTACATCATTGCCCTCTTTGTCCTACGCACCGGCGTAGGCTACGACATCTTCAAGTTCATCGCCGACCGCGCCGGCGACCTACTTGGCTTCTCCAAGCTCGGTGTCGCCTTCCTGACCACCGACGACATCGCCACCAAGTCCTGGTTCCTGCTGACCGTCCTGCCCGCCATCATCTTCTTCATCTCGCTCGTCCAGGTGCTCTGGTTCATCGGCATCCTGCAGTGGTTTGTCAACAAGTTCGCCACCTTTGTCTTTTGGGCCCTGCGCGTCTCGGGTGCCGAGGCCGTCGTCGCCGCCGCCACCCCCTTCATCGGCCAGGGCGAGTCTGCCATGCTTGTCCGTCCCTTTGTGCCCCACATGACCCGCGCCGAGATCCACCAGATCATGACGTGCGGCTTCGCCACCATCTCCGGTTCCGTCCTCGTTGCCTACATTGGGCTCGGCCTCAACGCCCAGGCCATGGTCTCCGCCTGCATCATGTCCATCCCCGCCTCGCTAGCCATCTCCAAGCTGCGCTACCCGGAGACCCAAGAGACCCTGACCGCTGGTAACGTTGTCATCCCCCCGGACGAGGAGCAGGATGCTCAGAATGCCCTGCACGCCTTTGCCAACGGCGCCTATTTTGGCATCAAGATTGCCGGCACCATCATGGCCTCCATCATGTGCATCCTGGCCTTTGTCGGTCTTATCGACGGACTGCTCGGTTGGTGGGGCTCCTACATGAACATCAACCACCCCAAGCTTTCGTTAGAGCTGATTTTCGGTTACATGTGCTATCCCGTGGCCTTTCTCCTCGGCGTGCCCCGTGATCACTCGCTCTACACTATCGCCAAGATTATTGCCACCAAAATTATCAAAGCAAGTTTTTTTCTTTTTTTCTTTTTTTCTTGCTTTTCGATCAAAATACGTGATGTTTTACGCATCGATAACCCCCAAGAAACAACAATACTAACCTTTAAACCCTCCTCCAGAACGAATATGTCGCCTTCACCAACCTGGTGGCTGCCACCGAACTCTCACCCCGTGCCAAGCTCATTGGCACCTATGCCATTTGCGGGTTCGGCAACATTGGCTCTCTCGGTATCCAGATTGGTATCTTGACTCAGCTGGCTCCTGGCCGCGGCGGTGATGTTGCCTCTATCGCCTTCTCTGCCTTCCTATCCGGCATCCTGTCCACCTTGACCAGTGCTGCCGTTGCCGGCTTGGTTGTGTCTAATCAGAGCACGAATGACGTCATGAGATTGATGACCATGTGAGTTGAGAATCAAGGTCGCCGTATCAAAATGGGGGGGGCCGGAGGAAGGGAAGAACCAAGTGTAAGAAAGAGGTGATCTTCTGATTATTAAGTTGCTTGTCTTTTTTTTGTTTTTATTGTTATGGGTTAGGGTTATGGGCTGGCAAGGTGTCTTTTGCTTCTGATATTTTGTTGTTTATTGTATTTATTAGTCGGGTTGTGTTATTGGAATAAAATAACGACCAGTCCTGAATAGGTCCTTGCGATAGTTTGGAGATATTTCAAAATAACAAGATAAAAACAAATGGTCACTTTTCTACATATTCATGATACTTGGCCAATGCACTCCCATGTTCTTTAGCCTTTTTAGGGTTTCACTTATCTTCTCCAAGTGGGGTTTCTGTAAATTTCCTATTTCGGCTTATAGACTACCGTTTTCATATCCGGCAACACCACAGCAAGGGAAGGTACCAATGGTAATTCTTCGGCCCACAACTTAATATCTGACTTTTTCCCCTTTTACCTCTATCTAATTCCTTGGGGCCTTTCCGGAAGCATATAATCACATCCAATACAAGTCATCGTTTTCATTCATTCAATTCTACCATCTGTCAACCCGACAAGAAGTTGAAGATCTGAAAATTGTTCCATCCAACACGCCTTATTCCATCCGTTTTCCGACGTTCACTTGCCTCATAACGACCAACCATCGCTCAGTATTTTGAATCATCACCGTCATCGTAATCCAAGTTCGGTCTTGCTTTGTTTATCTTATTATTTTCTTTTCATCATAAACTCTCACCACCTTCTTTGCTTTCCTGTCGCCAAGTCCCCAAACAGACCGATTCACTTTTCAGCTTCGTCCTTTATCTCTCTACCCCTCTCTCACTCTGTCTCTCTCTTTCCATCTTTCAAGAATGGACTTGCCTATCGCGCCATCCGATCTTGAAGAGAGGAGAAAACAATTCATACTGAGTCTCATCCAAAAAACTTGGAATCGACAGTTCTCGACGTTGTCCAACGATACCAACATTGTCAAGAAGTTTACAAAATAATCCTTGATCAACTAGAGAGGATTACGAAGTATCCCGAAAATGACAAGACGTCCACTGGCCTGCAAATTTCAAAAAGACATAATGTCACTTCCGACCGGCTCCTTGTTCCGGAAGTTACAACACCACCTCAGTCTCCGCTGCCATTCCAGGCTGTGCCGCAAGATCCCTAGCGTCAGCAGCTTAAAACTGACCTTCTCAGGAGAGATGCCTCATTTTCCACTGATAAGGGACAACGTCTACTAGACCACTATGTTGCCGTGCGATATGATGAAAACAGACAGCCGATTCCTTGGAAGGTTACAGACATATCTGAGAGCTGTCGCCAGTTCCGTTATTGCTTTAACTTGTCCAAGACACCGTCGAAATCCTTTTTGTCAGATACCGATAATTCTCGCAAGAGGAAATGTTGTGATTCTCGTGAGGTTCCAACTAGCAAACGCAATGACGCTGTTAAAGATGAAGTGAGTGTTGGTTGAGCCATACACATGCGCCCTTTATATTGTGTATTAACTGACAAAGAAATATTTTTAGGTGCGTACTCGAGACAAATTCTACGTCGGTACATGCAGTCAAAGCTCGGACATTGTGCGCAACACTCCGAGCCAAGGCATTGAGGTCGCAGAGAATATGTTGCGTCTGGATGCATCAACTCACCGAATGTGAGATGACGGCATTATCGGTTTCGAGGTGCTGTACCAGGAGCGTGACCCAAGGAATACCAATATTATTAACACATGGGTCCGTATTCATACGCTGAAAGATGTGGACCTTGGAATTGTCCATGCCAATAATTACAAGATTAAAGATGGTAATATAGTGAGTTGGGAGCATAACACTGATTACACACCTGCACCAGATTCAAATCTGATGAACATCTGATTCTCGGTGTTTGAGATCATGCGTCTTAGAGGCGCAGCTGAGGCACTAGAATTGAGTGATGATGATGACGAGGATACGGAGACTATTACTTCCGGTCCCCGGGCCGAAGACGGTCCAGCCCTTGACAGTATCGACGATAACAAGATCGACCCTTTCGAAGCCCCAACGAAATAGATTGCCGATGGAGCTGAAGAGCGGGCAGCGAAACGCTTGTTCCCCAGGGAGAGGCAACAAGTGACAGGTATAATAACCCAAAATGATGGCTAAGATGAGCGCCCAATGTCAGGGTAGTCAGTAGTCGAAGACAAATATACGCATTTCAATATATGAAAACAGCCGTCCCCCGGGGTTTGGGCCGGGCAGGCAAAATGAACCGAATCAACCATTTTCTGTTATCCAAAATCTCCATCCACAGTACAAGAACAATTTATTTCCAAATCAAAACAGAGCTAAGTACTATTAAACAACCAGCACCTGTCCGACTTCTCCCTCTCCCCCCCCTCTCCATGGCGCTCCCTCTATTGAACACCCTGTCTCCATCTCTCAACAGCATCAATCCGGCCCCCAAGAGGCATTCCGTACCCGGGATGGTTCATCTGTATCCCCATTCCATATCCGGTCCCGGTCCCAGTCCCCAGGTTCAGGTTCCCTTGGCTCCTCGACGCCGCCACCGTCATCATACCTTCGTACGGACTACTTGTATCGCCCATCCCGTTGAGCCCCATCGCCAAATTTCCATTCGACACGGACGCCCGAATGCCTCCCGTATTGTATACTCCACCGCGGAATCCGCCCGCCACGTGGCCACCGATACTGCTGCTTCTGTTACCCGGCGCCTGATAAAAGGGGGATGCCTTGGCTACCGGATGCGCCGCAAGCAATGTACTCAGTCTTGGGCCCACAGTGGTACTCCGGTGTCCGGAAAAACCGGCACCGGAAGCAGCAGCAGCAGCTTCCCGTTCAGCCTGAAGACGCTTTCTACGCTGACCCAACGTCTCTTCTTCTTGTTTGTCTTCCTTGAATGGGGCATTCGCGGCCTTCTTCTTGCTGTCCGCTTGCGCAGACACTTGTGACTTTTTCTCATCACTATCGTCATCATCAGCTTTGGCCGCGAAATGTGCCAACAACTCCCCGGCAAAGCCCGAAGAACCCGGCCGATCATCCACACTAGCCGAGCCGGCAAAGGACATAGTCTTGGACTTTTCGCCCTTTAACCGGGCTCTCCGCACCGCCAAGGGTTCGTCTTCCTCTTCTTCCGCTTGCTGATGCTGGTGCTGCGAGACAAGATTCATCTGGCTCCTAGTCGGGGCGTCACCGCCCATAAGTCTCTGTCTTCGCGCACCAAGAGTCTCCTTCTCCTCAAGCTCACGCATCTCCATGAGACCCATGGGCCGGACCAGCTCGGCAACAGCAACACCGAGATTCTTGGTTCCAGCTTTCTTGGTGGCGTAGAGAACACCAAGCGGGACATCTTCATCCTCGCTCTCGGCCAGCTCCGTGTCAGCCCCTTCTTCCCAAGCGAGATTGACCTTGCCGTGGAGACGGTTTTGCCGTTGTTTCTCAGCCACGGCGTCAAGCTCCAACAGAGTCGAATGCAGACCGTCAGCCAATCGGTTCTTGGTTCGGAGCCTCTGCTGCTGCTTCCGCAGCTGAAGTTCTGCCAGCAATGTCGTGGGAGGGCCGTAGTATTGATCAGCAGCATCATGATCCGATCCTTCCTCGTCGTCGTCGACCTCTCCCGCCGGATTCAAAGCACTGCGCTCATTATCATCGCCCTCTGACGCCGAGCCGTTCGATCCATCCAAGTCCAACCGTCGGTTCGTCCTCCAGACCCTCTGGATGCCATCGTCCTCCTCGCCCTCGGAATTTTCCGCCGATGCCCGGCCCTGGGCCGCGAGGACATCCATAGACATTTGGGATCCGTGCTTCTTGAGCTTCTTGGGCTTGCGGACGCCAAAGACTTCGATGCCACCGCCAGAGGAGTGGTCAGTCTTGCCAGTGCGTGGACGATAGTCGGGCACGACCGACTTGCGATTGCGACCATAGACTTCAACCCCCAAATTTCTAACGACGAGGTGGTCGGTGAAGGCGGACACTGGGGCCGTAGCCGAAGCATCCAACAGCTCGTTGAGCGTCTCCGATGCCGACCCATTTTGGATTTTAATGTCGGTGGTCGTCGAAGGCATCTCGAAGAAGACGGTGGCACGGAGCTGGGGTGGCAGTTTGGATGCGCGCTTCTTGTGACGGCGGACAACCGGAGGCGCGGGTCCGTGGCCGTCAGAGTCAACCGAGGAGCGCAGGACCGGGGAATCCAAGGACGGTGATAACATTCCGCTTGAGGTCACCGGTGATGCCAAACTCTCGATCTTCAGAGGGGTAAGACGGTCTGAAGAAGCGGGCAGCGGGGCCGGCTCATCGTTGGGCAACAAGACATCGGACAGGGCTACCGGGCCGTAGTTGGCAGCGCCGTCGATACCAGCCAAGGGATTGCCAAGGAAATCAACATGCTCGGGCTCCTCTTCCTCGGGTTCATATGTCTCGAGGCGGGTGGGATTGTTGAGCCACGGGGCAGCCTCCTTGTTGATGGTGGGCATCATGCTGAGCACAGCGCTCTGCTTGGCGTTGCGTTCACGGGCCTTTGGCTTCTTGGAGAGTTTTTGGGGCAGATTGAGCATCATGGGGACGCGGGCGGGGTAGAATTCCATGGATTGGCCGGTCATGGGATCCATGTAACTCTGGGGCCGAACGGGCGGGAGCGAGGAGGGCAGCATGCTCTGACGGAGCGGGGCTGGACCAGGGTTCATGGGTGGAGGTTGTTTGGGGCCGGGCGCAGCAGTAGCAGCAGCAGCGGACGAAGACGAGGATGGCGGATTATCACTGTCGGCAGCAGCTGCAGCGCTGGAGCTTCCTGGATCGAGGGAAAGATCAGCGGGTGAAGCAAAGTTGATGGTTTCCGACATTTCCAAGGGGGCCATGCCAGAGATGGTGGCGGTGTCGTCCATGCCCATGTCCATGTAGGGGTCGCAGTGAACACCGTCAAAGTCACCAAATATGTCTTTATTCTGGGTAGAAGTGATGGAGATGGTGGAGGGACGTCTGCTGGGGTCGGCTGTGTGTGGTTGTGGTTGTGACTGTGATTGTGATTGGGGTTGGGATTGGGATTGAGGTTGAGCGGAAGCCGAGTGACTATGGTAGTGAGGTTGTTCTTGTTGCTGATGTTGTTGGTGCTGGCGGTAGTTCTGCTGCTGCTGCTGCTGTCGTTGGTCTAGGCCGTAAATGGATTGCTTAAATTGCATCTTTTGTTGGTGTTGCTGCATGGCAACCTCGAGTTGTTCCTGCTGCATCTTTTGCAAATCGGTAGAATAGCGGTTGGTGTTTCCACTGCCACTACCATTGCCATTGCCATTGCCGGTGAAAGCAGCTGGAGCTTTTTGGCCCACGGAAGTCCGAACGGTGTTACCTAGACCGGTTGTCTCACTGCCGTTGTGACCATCGGTGCCGCTGACTGTGAAAGAGGGAGTTCTCCCGTTGACACCACTATCACCCATTATACTACTACTAGTACTACGAAATTTGTTATTGTTGTTGTAAGTCTCAGACGTTGGATCCATTTCCATGATGTTGGTGGTGGAAGAAGCGGCCATGTTGTCGGCTGATGATACGAGTTTCAAAGCTTCCGTCTCCTGGATGCCAGCCAAAGATCTCGACTGGCTACTGCGCACCGAATTCTTTCCAGGGCCGGATCTTGACAGAGCGGAGGTGGACACGGAAGCATCCGAGTCAAAACTCTTTGCTCTGAGACGATTGTTGTTATTGTTGGAAGTGGAAGCGTGGATGGAGCGGCGCGAATCGGATCGCTTGAGTTCGGAATGCAAATCGCGGATGGCGTCGTCAATGGAGCTGGTCATGGACAAGCGCACAGCAGTGGCCTCGAGGGTGGCGATGTTGGAGGCGGTGGTGGAGGAGCTGGAGGGAATGTCGGGAACGGGGTGGCGGATAGGGAGGGGACCGCTGTGAGAGGAGGTGGTGCGGACGAGCGGGGGCAAGGGGGTGGGGGAGGTAGAGATTGTGGACTGCAGATGTTGGATGGCGGATGAAGAGGATGAGAAGGAGGAGGGGGTGTCTTTTTGTTGTTGTGGCGGTGGTGGTGAAGGAAGAGGAAAGGCAGATTGCTGGTGCAAAAGCCGCAAAGATTGTTGTTGGATGGCTTGGTAGTCAACGGCGTCGTGGTTCAAGTCTCGGTTGAGATGGAGGTTTACGGGGGAGATTGGAGAAAAGTCGCCGAGGCCGGCGAGAGATGAGAGGTGAGTGCCGATGTCGAGGCTTTGATTTTTGGTGTAGTTTGTGGTCAAGGGTAATAGTTGTTCTGTGGTCGTCGTTGTGTTTGAGTGTGTTGTTGTTGACTTTGGAAGTGACGGTTCTGATGTTGGATTTTAGGTTT
The DNA here is from genome assembly GCA_030294605.1 of Ambrosiella beaveri. Lineage (NCBI taxonomy): Eukaryota > Fungi > Ascomycota > Sordariomycetes > Microascales > Ceratocystidaceae > Ambrosiella > Ambrosiella beaveri. The sequence goes on from JARQWA010000117.1 coordinate 27,663, forward strand.
TCGAGATTAGCAAGTGCTTTTCTTTGATTTTTTTTTTCTTTTGTTCTCTCCTCCCTCTTTCTGTTCTGTCTGTCTGTCTCGCTCTTGAATTCCAACAAGCTCAACAGCTCACGGGTTACCAGCGAAGCTGTTATTTTTATTGTTGTTGCCAAAGGCTAACAAATATTTTTTTCTTTCAAAGGAAGAGACTAGGAACCAAGGTTAAAAAATCCTTTTGAATACGAGAAACAGTAACAGGAGACATGTAAACATGTACATATATCTCTTTTTTTTATCCTGTCCTCCCTCAGGCTAGGTCAGGTCAGGTACGCACCAGATGGGTTGCAGTTGGACTGGGAGCCAGGATCACGCTGAGCCTTGCACTTGCATGTATGTATAGTACATAAATAGTTGATGGAAGGAGACCAAGATTGCTAACAGTGACAATAGCACTGATGCTCTGTTGCTCGGTCTTTTTTTCTTCCTGTCTTTACCAGATACAGACAGAAACTAAAAGAACAAAATAGGGCTGAACTAAATTAGAACTGAGGCTGACTGGTGAACCGACCCCCCCTCCCCCACCGCTTGGTTGGTTGGTAGGTATACAGTGTACACAGACAGTCTCCAACAGTCCAAGTCTTGCTTCTTCTTGTTCTTCTCACTGAACAAACAGTGAATTAAAAAACTTACCAGTTACTCCATCCCCCACCACCCTCTCCCTCTCCCTCTCCGTCCTCCTCGCCCGCTCCCTCTCCCTCTCCACCCTCTCGGCTTCGTCAATCTCCTGGGCTGTCCGAGTCTCCAGTCCCTTGACAATGACGGACACGGGCGGCCGGTCAGCCTTGGCCAAACTGGCGGAGAGGACCTTTTTATGGCTGCTGCTATTACTACCATTTCCTCCAGCGGCAGCGACAACGATGCCGGCAACGGAGTGGTGGTAAGGAGGCTTTGTCGGAGGGGTTGAAGTTGGCGAGGTTGTCCCGGAGGGGTGAGAAGGGGGTGACAATGGTGATGGAGAGACATTGTCAGTGGTGGTATCGATATTGTTTCTCTTGTTTATTTCCGAGTGAGGGACGGCAGCATGTTTAGAGTCGGTGGTGGCCGAAGAGGCAGAGGCGGATGTGAGGAGAGTGTCAGGGTCGGGCGACGGTGTTAGAGGAAATGACGGAGCCATTCTTTTTGTCGGGGGACGGAAGGTGTGAAAATGGAAAGACAAGAAAAAAGGGCCCGTCTATTTAGCTTGATTGATCTAATAGATGGAATAATAAGTAGAATAATAACCAAAAGTAGAAACTACTAGAGTGAAAGAGTATAATGTGGTGGATAAAAAATAAAGTAATAAAATGATTAGAAAGTGTGTTGTGCAAAGCGATTAAAGTAATTGTGGCGATAACAATCGACTATATATGATAACAATACGCTCGTTGGCCGTCTCTGGCTTATCACAGAAAACAAAAGGCCGTGCTTTGCTTGGGGGCTTATAGAGTTGAAAATGATGCAATGAGGAGCAATATCTATAATAAAAATAGAATAAAAAAAGAAAAGGTTCTCCACGTTCTCACCACGTTCTGCAGGAGGATTGTTGTGGCGTGGACACGAGTAAATATGTATGTAGTTGCCGTTTGTCGCTGGCGTTTGCGTCAAGTTGGGAAGGAGCACGCACGACTTTGAATTGGTGATTTATAAAAGAATGGCAGAAGCAGAGATTGGGAGTTTGGTTGTTAATTATTGTATTACGGTATTGTAGTGTAGTGTTACAGCAGATTGAGGCGATAAGAAGGAAGAAAATTAAGCCAGTCAAGCAAGCAGTAAGGAATGGGGAAGAGAAAGAGGAGATTATATGTGAACTTGTTATTTCGTGGGACGAAAAAAAAAAACACAAACAATAATGTCTCTATACAAGCAAGGTCTACTAAAAAAAAAGGGTAGAGAACCACTTGAAGGTTTCTTATATATTTAAATATCTCCAGCGTAAGATGAATTGACAGGGACAAGGGGCAAAGAATGGGATTTTTTTTCTTCTCTTCTTCGTCGGCAATGATGTGAAGATGAATGACCATGGGTTCCTTTTGGCTTTTAGGCAAGCAAGTTATTTACATGTATATATGCCCATCTGTTTATGCAAGTGTGTGTGGGCCGGCTCCAAAGTGTCGTTATCACACAATCATACATCAATAGACACAATTTTCCTGATAACTTGTCATGATTGGCCTCTTTCTGCAAGTTGCAACAAGCAGATAAGCAAGATAAACATGTATACATTTAGGACTAGGGGCTGGTTGTGTGGAATGGATCACTGGCTGGAAATGATAAGAGCAAGGGTTGCAATTTGGGCCTAGAATGAAGAAGGGGAAAAGGCGAGAAGGGGGGAGATCTTTTTGTTCATCTCCATATCTATGGCAATGATAAGTTTCTTCACTGTCTTTCTTTTTCTTTTTTTTCTTGTGTTGATGCATCTAATCTTTCCTCCTTATCCCTTCCCCTCCCCTTCTGGTACGATAAGGTTGAATCACCATAGTTAGGGTCTAGCCTCGGCAGTGTCCGAGGCTGGAGGATTTAGAGCCCTTTCCTTTGATGTGATTGTCCTTTTAGTCCTTCTAGAACAAGAAGGGAGAGCGACCAATTCTTTTTTTTTTCCTCTTATACTATATATAAAATGTATCTCTTAAAAAAACAGTCAAATATATTGTATATGTCCATCTATCTAACAAGACAAGACAACATACTATATACTGGCCACTACCAACATCGACTCTAACACACCTACAACTGCACCTGTACCTGCTGTCCTTGTTCCTTCTTTCCCTTGCCTTTCCTCCTTCCATTTAGTCACTGTCCCTTTTTTTCCCTTTCCTTCCCTTTGTAAATACATAAATATCTTAGTCCCACCACCACGCGTTGCCCCGCCTCCTTCCCCCTCCCCTGGTTTGTATGTGTGTATGTGTGTGTGTGCCTGCCCCTCTGCTCTTTCCTTTGTACTTCGTGCTGTCTCTATATTCTCCTTGCCTTTGTTTCCTATGTATACTGTGCAGACTGTACAATATATCATTTGGATTTGCCGAGAGGGAACAAGACTAGGTGATGAATTCCGCGGTTGCCTCCGTTGTCATTGCTTTTCTGTTATTGCCTTTTTTTTTGCTTCCCTTTGATATAGGTCACATTATTTAATCTAGACCCAGCGAATCGATATATTTATATACATACCAGTTGGGTTGGTAATATAATTGAATACTTGCCTCTGACTCCTCTCGGGTTGGGCTCCTATAATACACACATAATAATCATCTCTTTTTTAATAAAATAAATCTTGACATAAACAGTGTCGTCGTTGTCCCTCGCCTGTCCCTCGCCTGCCTCTTTCCACCACAAGGCCAGAACTGAATTTTCACTTCTTTCCCTTCTTGCTTCTTTTCTTGTTGTTTCCTTCTGTTTTACTTTGATTCTATAGAGTATTCTTTAGTTTTTAAAGGCAACTGCCTCCCATCCCATCCATATCTTCTCCTTCCCCTTATTGTTATCTTCTTTCAGTTCTTTTCCTGTTTCTGATGCACCACACAATATGGAAAATCTTTGAAAAAAAAAATAAAAAAAATTGCGTGTGTGCCTCTCATTCTCTTCTTTGCTTCCCCCCTCCCTCCGTTTCGAATTATCGTGAATTCTTTTTCTCCTCTTCCATGAGAAGCCCCGGGCTTTTTTCGTCGTGCTAACTATTGGGAAAACAAAAACTTTTCCCTCTTTGATCTCATCCGACTCGAAATTCTCCACTACACATGACACCAAAACAACAGGCAAGACAAAGACAAAAAAGAAAATGACAATCCAGCCACACCATCAATGTCCATCGGCCACGGCCACGGCCCGACGACGCTTCGCTCCGATCCCCATAGAAACCACCTACGAACGAGTCCGACCCTCCGCCTCCACCAAGAACCCTGCTGCTGCTACAACTACCGTACCTGCCTCCATCCTTATGATGCCGCCGATCCACACAACCGTCCCCACTCCGGACCTCACCCCGCTCCCATCGCCTTCCCGCGGCACCACCGAGCACGTCGAAGACTCCATCGCAAACCCCGAGCCTGCCATCAAACTCCGTCGCCGCTTTGCCCCCCAGCTCATCGAGTCCACCCGCCGCACCCGCCGGGCCGGAGACGCCGGTCCCGCCACCAAGCCCACCGACAAGACCGACATCACCCCCTACACCAATCACATCTACCAGCCGCAGCCGCACCACATCCGCCTGCGCAAGCGCGATGCCGAAAAGGATGCGAACCCCATTATAATTTCCGGTAAGGTCTGGACCTCGGCCCGCACCCGCCGCGAGACCGAGGACGTGGCCTTTTCCGACTATCTGCTGCGCCTGGCCGCCCGCGATGCCGAGCGCCGGCTGCGCGAATCCGCTCTGGCCGTGTTCCCCAACGCCGTGGGCGCCGAGCCGGTGGCCCATTTTTATTATCGGGATTCGGAAGAGGAGGTGGAAGAGGAGGACGAAGAGGCAGAAGCAGCAGCAGCAGTAGTCATAACAGCAATGCCCCGGGAGCCAGTGACCCGCGGCCGGCGCCGCAAGAGCTCCGACCTCGGCTGGTGGCACAAGCAGATGCAGGACCACGCGCTGGCCAAAGCCCAGCAGGACACTGACAAGGACACCGACATGACCGACTGTGCTGTCGATGACGACTTTGACGAGTTTGATGATGACGACGATGTAGACATGGCCCCACCGGACCCGATGTGGCTGACGAGTGCCCGGGGATCTCTCTCCGAGGACGACGACTTTGACAATGACGTCTTTATAGACATGCCACATTTCCAGAACCATCATCACCACCGCGCACCACCGCAGCCACCGCCGCCCGTCAATCTGTTTGATGGCTTCCGCCGATTTGGCGTGCCAGTGGACCCCTTTCACAAGATCGGCCCGTCACCGCCGATGCTCGGCAGCAAAATCAAGTTCCGCACGTGTCCGTCACCCCAGCACACGCTCAGCAACGGCGTCGTGACGCGCAAGATGGCCGCCGCCCCGTACCACCCGGATCCGGGCGACGACTCGCGCTCAGGCACCTCCAAGGGCCTGTGGCGCGGCACCTGCTTGCGGCGGTCGTCTAAGGAGGGCACAACCTACGTGCCCGAGGGCGCCCCGGCGTATGTGGCAACACCGAGCGAGCCGCTGAGCCCCGGAGACCCGTTTGCCGCAGCCTTTGGCAGCATGCTGTCGTCGCCCACCCACACCAGTCCCGGCGGCAGCGGCAACAATGTACCAAAAGACGCGTATTTCCTGGCACAGTGGGCTCGGCGGGAGGCCCGGGCCGCCAAGGAAAAAAAGGTGTGCGAGGCTTTTGATGACCTCTTTGTCACCCAAGTCTTCAACTATCTGAGCCTCGGGTACCCGCCGACTGCCCAGGACTTTGACGAGGAGCTGAGCAAGATTACCGGCGTGAGTGTCGACGAGCTGCGGAGCAGCGATGCCGAAAGGCTGGCAGGCCGTAAGACGTTTGACTCGGAGGAGCACGGCGTGTCCGAGGACCAGCGGTGTGCGCGGTGGAAGGCCTTGCGCGAGTATGTTTATGAGTGGGGGCGGCAGTGTCCAGATCTGGATAGCTATGAGCCGGTGGGATGGGCGATGCGGGAGAGGCAGCGGGGCAAATGGGGTATAGTGTGAGTGAGTGAGTGGGGCCGGAGACCGGGTGGGGGGTCCGGCAGGGAAAGTTGGTCATTTCTTTTTTTTTCTTCACATATATTGGGTATGGTGTTTGGGCGTTTTTTTTTTCTTGTCTTTTTCGTTTTTAAATCTGTCCATGATGCATCCAATAGTCATGACTGCCATATGCTTCTCTGAATCTGTAATGAAAATCCTTGTTACGCCCGTTGTTTGTCCTCGTTTCCAGTCAATCACATGCCAATTTTCATGACATGAAATGAGATCAGGGTTATAAAAACCCTTGCTACACGTCAGAACACGGTTAGGGTTTAGTCGCGTCACCAGAAGCAATCGCCACAAACATCCCCAACACCAACATTTGTCCGTCGTTTATATATGCATCTGGCACTTGTCTTCAACTCGGCAGTCATATATTGTCTTCTCCCCGCCCCCGCCCCCCTTTATCTCGCACCTTTTCTCCGTCTCGCAGACATTTGCCCCACACCCCGTGCCTGCTCCCAACCGAACCGAAAACCATGGATCCCTCACCCCTCACCCGCCAATCCCTCCCCACCCTCCTCCCCAAAATCCACACCCATTACACCCTCCTCTTCGGCCCCTCCGCAACGCCCCCCGCTGCCCCCTCTGACATCACCGACTCCGTCTGGTCCGAACTCTTCCTCCTGCCGCCCGACCGGAAAACCCTCGCCAGCCTCCTCAACGCCCTGGGCCCCGCTGACGTCTTGGCGCGTCAGGACTTCACGCAGGAAGTCGTCTATCGCGCTTGGGGCGTGCTGCGCGCGGGCGTTGGCGGGTTCCGTGTGACGGGGGCCCTGAGTCGCAATGTGAGTCCGATGCCGCGGCCGGAGGGATGGGGGGCCGGGTTTCCGGGGCCGTCGCCGTCGCAGGCGACCATCTTGAATACGCTAACGACGTTGTCGGTGTTATTTACCTGTCTCTTGTCGAAAAAGTACTCGTCGTCTTCGGACCCGCTCGTCATCTTGGCCCCGTTGGACAGCATTGACGAGGTCATCACGGGACTGACGGGGGCACTCGAGGGGCTCGTGCGAGGCGGCAAGGCAAACAGTGTGCGGGCGGCGGCGGTCGAGGTGTTGACGGCATTGACGGTGGGCAGCTGGGGGGGCACGGTGGGGACGTATCTGATTCAGCGGGATCTGTTCCCAGGGGTCATAAAGGTAGGTGTGGTTCGGTGATGTGGGGCCGGACCCGGGCCCTGCCGTCCCCCGGATTTTTTTAAAAAAAAAAGGAAAAGAGGATATACTAACACGGACTGCACCACGCCAACAAAAAAGTACATCTACGACATCACTTCATCGTCACCACAAGAATCACTGCCGCCGTTTTTGCTCATCAGCCTCCTCGCTAACTACAACAAGTTTGAGTTCCGCAACCCGTACACCCTCCGTCTCACCGACTTCATCAACGAAACCACCATCTCTGTCATCATACGCACCATTGGCACCACCTGCCAGGCCCTCCGCGCCCCGTACATCGCCGTGCAAGATGACATCCCCGAAGGCTGGAGTCTTGCCGGCACCCTGAGCCTCCTGACGCGTCGCAAGAAGGAACTCGACGACGAAGTCAAGAAGCGTCTGTGGGCCGAGCTTCCTGGCGGCCATGCCAGCGTCCTGCTTGGCACTTATGACTTTGCCGTAGTCAACAAGCTCTTTTGCTCGTCGCTGGTCACACTCGGCCCAGCCTCCTCCGACGGCCCCCCGGGACCCACCGCCGAAGAAGCCCCGTTTGCTGCCTACCTCTCGCTTACGTCGTACCTCCTCCAACACGCGCACCTCTCGGCCCGTGCCGCACAGTACGCAACACTCCCGCTCATGACGATCCGCCTCCTGATCGAGGACCCGCCCATCTGTAAGCGCCTGTGCACCTCGGAGTCGCTGACCACGGTCCGCCTGTGCCGGCAGCGCCCGCCGCATCTCCCGGCCGTGTCGACGCCGCGCGTGCTCGCCTGCCACATCCTCGACCTGTGCATCACGGCGCTGACGCACAATCTCCGCAAGCGCCTCGATGTACCCTTCTACAACCTGGCCCTCGGTATCATCCTCCGGCTTCTCTCGCACCTCTCGCGCACGCGCACGCGCCTCACCTACCACTACGCCGAGCTCTGGGCCGCCCTCATCACCCTCATCAAGTTCCTCACCCAGTACTCGGCCCCGCTGCTCGTCCTCCCGCACATCTCGGCTCTCGCCGAGCTCGCAGCCACCATCCTCACCCTCGCCCTGTCTACCGGCGAATCCTTCCTCCCCACCCCCACCGCCTACGACGACCTCTTCTACAAACTGCTCACCGCTGCCGAGACCCTCGCCGTCTTCCGAACCGCCTACAGCCTCCCAGCCTCGTCTTCCTCGGTCGCCACCCTGCTCTCCGTCACCTCGCACTACCAGTCGTTGCTCTCCGAGTCCTCGGGGCCCTCGGGAACCCTGACGCCGGCCGCCGTGTCCGAGACCATCCGCAAAGGCTACGAGACGCTGAGGATCCAGGCGCGCGATGGCCTGGATGGCTGGGAAAGGTACCGGGAGGGCGATGAGCGCGGGCTGCTGAAGCGCGTGGGCCGGACCGTGGTGGCCGACTTGCGTGGCATGTTGGAGGCCAAGAATGCGGCTGGCAAGGCTTGAGAGAGCCGAGGCCCCCACGCACAGTAGTATATACAAGATGAAGCTGTACCGTAATTTGTAATATAGAAAACATTTAATTCGTACACAAACAAGACATGTCCAGATGTCAAGCAAAACAAAGAACCTGTATTAAAACTCGAGAAACCAGAAACAAAAAAAGCCGAGTTTAAATCATAGACCCTAGCCCAACCCTAGACAACAACCTCGTCGTCCCCGTCCTCCAGGCTCGTCCTCCGCTTGGCCTCCCGCGTCCGACTGACCATCTCACCGTCCTCGCCCATGACCACTACTTCGTCCTCCCTGTCCACCGTCGACACCTTGATCTTGTCACTCTCTCCTTGTCCTCCCTCTCCGCCAGTCTGCCTAGCCTCCCTCGGACTCCCCGACGACGGCGGCGACCCCACTGCGAACCCCCCTTGTCCGCCAAACGGCCACAGACTGCCAAGCCCTTTGCTCCCCGGATGCACTGCCAAAGGCCTCAGGATCCCGACGCCGACTTTGGTCGTGCTCTCAGGACTCCCCGTCGGACTCTTGGGCGACTCCTCAGGCACCGCAAACTCTCCAAACTCGTCATCCCCGAGATCATCCGAGTCGTCTCCATCGTCATCACCGCCCTTTAGTGCCTCCAGCCACCAGCCACCCCGCCCGGCATCCTCGGTCCATGCCGTCGACGCTTCGTCGTCTGAGAGGTCGTCAACTTCGTCGGCATCGTCGTCAAACGGATTGCGCACCGGGATCGAGCTGCCCGACGCCGACGACGACGGCCCAAAGGCATCTTCGACATCCTCGGGGGCCGCCTCCTCGGCCTCCTTTTTCTTCTGATGCATCGCCAGCCGCGCCTGCAATTGTAGCCGGGCCCGACTCGGTGCAATGTTCAACGGCGGCGGCGGCGGCGGCGGCGGCAGAACACTTGGCGGGTTGCCGTTGTCAAGGTTGTTATTCAGTGGGTCTGTGTACGCCCGGAACTAGCGGTAAAAAAAAGGTGTCAGCCCAAAATACAAGTTTCTTGCTGTGATTATCTAATAAAACTCCAAGGCTTACTTACCTCGTTGGCAACGTCTTCATCGTTAGTTTCGTCGTCATCATCCTCGTCTGACGAACTGCCGAACCCCGACATCAGCGTCCCCGTGCTAATCGTAAACGGACCCAGTCCTGACCCGGGATCCTGACCCAGCTCTAGACCGCCGCTGCCCGTCAGCCCGGCCGACGCCAGGGCATTCGAGCCCGTGTTGCTCTGACCCATGCTGTCCGGGCCGTAGTCCATGCTCATGTTAGCCCGCTGACTGATGGCATCCTCAGGCCGCACGCCGCCCAAGATGGCATTGTCGCGGTCTCGCGTCTCCGCTAATGGCCCGTCGACATAGTTGACCCATTCCTGGCTCATAACCCGGTCAAGTACCAACTCGGACAACAGATCGGGCGGATGACGCTCCGTGAATTTGACCACTTCCTCGGCAATCAGCGTCAGGTGTCCCATGTACCCCATGCGCGTCTTGGTGCGCGCCTGCGACTCGTCACTGGCCGCCTGGCCACGGATGATAGCCGTGGTGATATCGGCTGACTCGAACAGCGATATCGCCAGCGTCGGGTTGAAGCCCCGGTCCATCGGCCCGTTGAACACCTGCTGCACAATGTCATAGACCACATTGTGCAAGAAATTGTTCCACGGGTACGCAAAGAAGAAAGACAGAATCGTCGGCACCACGTTGTACTCAGCAAATTGAATCTTCAGCAGGTCACCGACCACCGGCGCCGGCGGACAGAGCGCCGCCGACGTGTCCGACCGCTCCACGGCTGACGAGTCCTCCATATGTGATGCCGACTGCTCGGGCAGCACGCTGGCATCCAGCCGCGAATCGCCCAGCCCAGTCGAGAAGGCTGACGAGTTCTCCGGTTCCGAGACCTGCGACGTGTTGTTCTTCATATCGATGATGGAGCCCTCGGGTGTCGTTGTTTCGAGGGACTCGCGGCTAATCTCGGCGTCATCAGCCTCAGATACAATGGATACTTCGGGGACAACCTCGGATTCGGCCTCGGTCTCTGTTCCAGCTTCAGCTGCGGCTTCGGTCTTGGACTCAGCGGGAGCATCAGGCTTGATGGTCGCCGCAGTCTGGTCACTGGCGGTATCGTCGGCAGCAGCAGAGGTATCGATGGAGACATCAGGAGTCGTCGACTCTTCGACAGTCGAAGTGTTTGCCTGTTGGCCCTGGACATTCGCCGCAGCACTCTCATCAACCGACACGGCGGTAACAGTGACTCCAGGGTCGGCAAAGGTCTCGACAGAAGCTGGAGTCTCCGCTGTAGAAGAAGTAGCCGCGGCACCAGCCTCTACAGTAGACTTCTTGCTCGTCACCGTCTTCTCCTCCTTCTCGGCCACTTTGACCTCCTTCACCTCCTTCTTGTCCTCGTCGGCAACATCTTCAACCTGCTCAACCTGCTCAACCTCCTTCTCATCATCATCAATTTCATTCACGTACAATGACACCTCCCCGAGCCTCTCAGCAATATCCTTCTTTTCCACCGATGCTGAAGTCTCCTCATCCTCGCCCGTGTCAATCATGGAAATCTCGCCCATACTGCCCTCCTTAAAGGACAGAGACAGGTCGTCATCATCGGCAGTGACAGCTGCAGTGGCTGGGAGGTCGCCCTGAGAAACCCCGTTGGCGTCTTCGTCGTCAATCCCGCGAATGTGTAATCTTGGCGAGCTCAGAGGCTCGTCAACAAAGTCGTCATCGTCCTTATCCATAAACGAGCCCGAGCCCGAGCCGGTAGAAGCAGTGACGGGGCCACCGACACCGACACTGGCACCGACGGAGGTCGATGGCAGACCGTCCTCTTCGGCCCGGACAAAGTCTTCAGTAGAATTCTCCACCTCTTCAAAATCGTCGTCGCGGTTGGTAACCTCGAGTCTCCGCGACTCCTCATGTTGATGGAGACTCCGCATCGTCAAGTCATCGGCCGGCATTGACATGTCATCGCCCATGTACTGTGGGTACAAGCGGCCCTCAGCCCGGAGTCTGTGTCTCTCGGCATCGCGGGCCACAATCAGTTCTTCGGCGCCGGGCTCGTTGAGCAGGCCCATGTTGCTGCAGTGGAGCAGTTCGGCCATCAACTCGCATGTCTTAAACCGGTCAAAGCCCAAGGGCTCCAGCTTCTCGCCAAAGGTCGAGCCGACGGCATTGCCCTCGCATGGGGCCTTCATTATCAGACGCATGAACTCGGGCACATTCTCGGCAAACAGGCGCAGAAGTGTGCCAAGGTAGATGGGGTCCCGGCTCGTGGGCGGAGTACCGACGTCGCTGCCGACATCCGGGTCGTAGTCCGAATTGTTCTTGCGGATAACCTCAATGACAATGCCGACACCGACGGTGAGCGGATTGCCGCCGCCAAGCATGTAGTCAATGAGCTGCTGGACGCAGGGCCGTGAGACGAGCTGGCGGGTGAGCTCGTTGGGGCCGATGCACTGCTGGTCGTTTTGCGAGGCATTGGCGGAGATGGTGATGATGGCCTTGAGGAAGTCGCCGGCGGCGGTTTGCACGACCCAATTACAATCGGGAGAAAGACAGGAAACAAGGGAGGGGATGATGTCTTGGGAGTAGAGCCACTGCGGGAGAGGGGAAGGTGGTTAGTAATCAAGCTACGTTTGTGGAAGGTACGGAAAATCAATCAGGTCTCGTCATGTGACCAGACATGAAGATATGAAACATGTGATATCAAGAGGACTGAAGACTAAGGCAAAAGAAAAAATAAATAAAAAAACTCACTTCAACAATGCCATGGCCCCCATCTTTCCGATCCAGGGCAATTATCTTGAGCAGCAAATCCATTATCATCGGACTCTCCACATGTGCCAACAAGTCGGCCACCGCCTCATCCAACCCCTTGAGCACTTCGACCATCTGCTCCGTCTTCTTGTCGAACAAGGCCTCATTCACCTTGGTAAAGTAGCCAGCCTGTAACGGATCCAGCGGCCCTTTTCTCTTGAGAAAGGCCCAGAACTCGGAGAACAGGTGCGCGTTCTCCATGAGGGCCTCGACAATGGACCAGGTGTCGGACGAGAGGATCTCGGAGGAGACGTAGGCGTAGCGGTTGCGTTTCTGTTCAGGAGAATCTGAGGGGGCCTCTTCGTCGCCGGGGATGGAGGCGAGCGAGATGGAACGGGGCCGAGAGAAGACAAGAGTGGGGTGTTTGGGCGGGGCCGAGTCTTCGGACTCGGGGTCAGAGCCATCCGCTCTGTTATTGCTGATGTTTTGTTCTGACTCTTCAGTATGCTCCATTTTGCTTTGCTCCGTTTCCTGTCCTTGCTTCTCCTTGTCCTCCTCCGCTTTCTGCTTCTTCTTCTCCGCCTCGGTTCCGTCGCCCCTCACTGGCTTCTCCGGCTCGTCCTCTATCTTGGGCGCCACCACATACCGCATCAGCTTCTCCAGCTGAGCATCTTCCCTCAGAAACTCAATAAGCCTCGTGTTGTGCTGCTTCAATTCCTGGATCAAGTCAGCCTCTTCGAGCAGATCCTCGAGCGTAAAGTCCTGCTTGTCCAGGATGGCGTCGATCGTCGACACCGACGAGTAGCCGCCGAACCGCCAGAACATGGTGCTTCTTTTGGGAGAGAAGGTGTCGTTGCTATCGTGAGTATGTTTGTGTATGTTTGTATATGTTGCGTGGTGTTAGCGAGAAGAGATAGAGACGAGTCCTCTTGCCGGTAGATAGTTCGTGTGTGGATGTGTATAGATGTCGGTGTCTCCCTATGTGTCTGTGTGGTAGACAAAAGGATATGCAAAGATTGCTAAGAATGATTCAAGATCAAAACAAGAAGAAAGAAAGAAACAAACAAAAGCTCTCTAAGGTGATCGGGCCAGCCGGTACGACTGCAATGCGCTGCGCGTCTAGCGTAATCGTATATATCCTTTTTTTCTTCTTATTCTCGAGCCGAGAGCGCCTCATAAATCGTTTTTGGCGCCGTAGATGGTCAAAACCAGATTGGCAGTGGTGGGTGATGATGCTGATAAAAGGACAGAAATGTCTATGTCTGTTCTGTCCGTCTGACTTGTGCTCTGTTCTTGTGTCTTTGTGTTTATGTGTAGGTGTGATTGCAAAGCTGAGTATGTGACTGGGTCGATTCAAACCCTAAATCAAAATTGGTGGGAGGCTCTATTTTTTACAGTGGTGTTCCCCCCTCTATATTTCCTGTATTTTCAGCGCCTTTAGCGGAGCCTGGGTGCGGGGGAAAACGCAAGCCAAGGCCAATGGGATCGTGGGAATGACGTATTTGTTGAGCCAGACGAGGGTTGCCTGGGTGGGGGCTTTTGGGCATGGATGACTAAGCGATGATAGGCCCTTGCAGCCTCTTGCTCTTTGCCTTGCTTGCAAGCTTATGTGTACGTGAGGCGAAGCGGGGCCGGGACCAAAAAAAGGCGAGGCGGTGTGTTCATGTGTTGGTTTGGTGGAGATTAGGGGGACACGGAGAGGCGGCGGCGGCGGCATTCCAATACCACGGAAAGGAAAAATCAAGAAAAGAACATAAGACTGATTGGTGGATTTACGCGCTTTCTTCTGTATCTGTTAAGAGGCTACATAAATAGATTGATGCATGCAAAAAGATTGTTATTTTGACATATTTACCACGTGTTGTTTTTGAGCTATATGTATGTAAACTATTACCACTTGTGACTATGGTAGGGTTCTCACTCTTGTGGATAACTCACGTGTTCAACTTCCATGTTGGGATTGGTGCAAGAGTATAAGTGGTACCAAATGTGCTATATTCAACAAACTAAATCATACAAACATAGATATAAATATTAAAAGAAAAAATTATTGAGCAGGTCACTTCAAAGCAAAAACAAGCCGTCACTTGACTTTTGAATCTGGCCATCTCATAGAATAGGCCGCTCGAGAGACCTGTCCTGTCGTAGATACATACAAGCCCGTATCACACTAGATCTCGCAGCAGGAGACCTCTTCTCTTATAATTTCTTGCCTTAAGCAGAGACACCATTAAAGGCCAACAGGTTAGGCGACCCGCTGCCGGGCCGGGTAACCTTGTTCGGGGTCCCGAGCTCCTTGAGTCTGTTCTGTACATCAGTAGGCAACGTAAGGCCCTCCAGCGCCTTAATGTACAGCGACAGCCCCGCCACATGCGGGCAGGCCATTGAGGTCCCCGAGATTGTATCCGTCTCGTACGCCCCGCCAATCCACGCCGACTTGACGTCGACCCCGGGCGCAAATATATCCAGAGATTGGCCATAGTTGGAGAACGACGGCTTGCGGTTCGACGAGTCCACGGCGCCAACAGTAAAGGCAGTCCCCGCCGATGCCGGCGAATAGTAGTCGGCGTTGGCATACGAGTTGCCCGCGGCCACCACGGTTAGGACGCCCTTGGCCGTTGCGGCGTCCACGGCCGCGTTGAACGCCGTCGACTTGGGGCCGCCCAAAGACATGGAGATGACCGACTTGTCGGCGCGGCCAGTGGTCCCGGTAATGTTGGCGACAGCCCACTCGTAGCCGTCCATGACAATCTCGGTAGTTGAGTCGCCCGTATCAAACACCTTGATGCCGTACACGGTGGCCTTCTTGCTCACGCCGTACGTCTTGCCAGCGATGGTCCCAGCGCAGTGGGTGCCGTGGCCAAAGTTGTCGTCGTCAGTCGAGTCCGGGTAGGCATTGTGGACAAAGTGGGCGCGGCCCTCGAACTCGGAGTGGCCGGTGTAGACGCCAGTGTCGACGACGTAGGCGTAGGTGCCCTCGCCGGCCGAAGAGTCGTACAGGTAGGTGGTAGATCCCGGGTTGCGGTGGGAAATGGAGCCGAGGCCCCAAGTGGCACCGGTCTGGGTCTGGATGTCGTAGAGCTTCCAGACGTAGACGGGCTCGATGGCCTCGACCTATGATAAAGAGGGTTAGTATAAGGGTTACGTAACGGGGGGCTGTATTTTAGAGAGTTGCGTTTGTATAACTTGGTGTGACCGTGTAATAGTGAGTGCAACTAACTTGCCTCATCAGAATCACCAATAGTCTCCAGAGTATCGGCGTCAAACTCGCCCGAGTACCCCTTAAAATTCTCAGACCAAACCTTGTCAACTCCAGCAGTCGTCGACCGCTTCAAACTCCGCTTGTGCACATCAGCCGCCCACGCAAGGTGGCTTTCGAGGTCCCGCTTGGTGGCAGACTCCTTGAGGGTGATGATGAACTTGCCGGGGACGGTCTCGAAGCCCTGGGCAGTTGGGGCAGTGGAGCCGGCATCGGCGCGAGGGAACGAGTAGGAGGGGGCCGCGAAGGTGGGGATGGCAAGGGCCAGGAAGAGGGCGAGCTTGGAGAGGGGAGCCATGTTTGCAGTTTTGTGGAATGAGTGGTGATGGGAAGGACAGAGGGAGATGAGTGAGATCGGTGAGGATGAGAAGTAAAAAGAGTTATGAGAGAGAGACAAGGTGGGAAGAGTCTCCAGGTCTTTATACTTGGACTTGATGATGGCCGACAGTGATTTCCAGATAGTCTATCTCCTCGGAATCACAGCATGATATCACCACTGTCAATCTCAAAATTTCGATATTGCCTCATCGCAATGACCAAGTCGTTCATTGTCCATCCCACAAACTAGAAATTCCTACTTACTATTGACCGTCCACCGGCCATGGTCCATGGTCGCGAGCTGCCTGTTTTGGATAACAGGGCATGATTCAGACTAGTTGACTATTATTCTATATACATGTATAATGATCATCAAGGTGATTCTTTGCACATAGGCATCTTGAGCCGGGGAGTGCGGTACGGTAAGAGGGAACGAGTTAGTGGGGGGTCCAAGCTTATGGAAAGGAAAGGATTAGGTACGGGAATATTTGGCAGGTAGGATAAGACATACAACCTGTTTGGTTGAATCACGACAATTGGCGGCAGTAAAGCATCACATATCTGTGTTGATATCAGCGAGTTCCAAGTATAGAAGTGTCTCTACTCCGGGTGGTCCCTGGCAAGCTGAACCCGTGTCATCCTTTTCCTTATATTATTGTCCGTCTATCTGCAAGTCATCACAATCATCACCCTTTAATCAGTCGCATGTAAACAGATATGCTTATCTATATATAAAAACTACATGTCGCCACCCACCCTTATTGACTCCGTCCCGCCTGTCCAAATGTCCGCCCACCCAGGAATCACAATCCCCATTCCCCACTCCCAATGTAACCCTTTTGACTTTTTACCTTCCCCTTCTGTCCTTTCGTTTCTTGTCATCTTTGACCCAAGCTCTTTCCTTTTTTTCCTCAATGCAACATCAAAGCCGACCAGTCCGATTGCGCAAAAAGGGCAGGAGCGAGCAAAGTAAATATTTACGGTTACAAAGTCACAAAAATAGACAAACAACGCAAAAAAAAATGTCAGGAAGTTTTTGTTCGGTAGAAGCAGCATTT
Organism: Ambrosiella beaveri; assembly: GCA_030294605.1. Taxonomy (NCBI): domain Eukaryota; kingdom Fungi; phylum Ascomycota; class Sordariomycetes; order Microascales; family Ceratocystidaceae; genus Ambrosiella; species Ambrosiella beaveri. The sequence goes on from JARQWA010000117.1 coordinate 44,330, forward strand.
GACAAGTTTGACAGCTCCGGTACGGCGGATCAAGAGAGGATAACGTTAATTAAATACCAAAAAGGATTGCCTATTACCCATGTGCCGAGGACTCGACGTCAAAATAAACTTTTTTTCTTTTCTTTTGCAAACATTCCTACATCATGAAGATTCCCAAAATACAAACAAGCAATACGCACGCTAATCTTTGGATCAATATTTTCCATCTCTTTCTTTTTTCTTCTTTCACTCTCTCTTTCCACTCTCCATCCAGAAGGTCTCATCCAACTTGGCGTCCCTCTTGGCATCTTGGCATCTTGGCATCTTGGCATCCATCTGTTGATTTATCTCTTTATTTACCTCGTCTTTTTGCCAAGACCGTGCACTCGTTCACAAAAAGTCCCTTTTTTGCGCCTGTCGAGCAACAAACGTTACAATCGTTAGATATCGCATCATGATAAGCAAAACTAACCATGAGGATATCCCTCTATACATATAAACATTATTACCTTAACCCTAATCACACACAAACCCCAACAAAATTCGAACTCGTCCATCTACATAGACTACCACCCTTCCACCGCCCTCTCCATCATCACCAATCCCTTCACAAACTCCCCCCTCACCCTCTCCAACCCCCTGACTCCCCTCGGCACCACTTGCCCTTCCCACAACTCAAACCACTCGGCCACCTCGTCCCAATTCACTTGCTTATCCCCCACCCACTGCGCCAACTTCTCATGCCACATTGGAAATATCACGCTCACTAGCACCTCCCCAATGACGTCATCCCCAAGAATCCCCCTCCAGTGGAATATTCCCGCCAGCATCGGCAGATACGGCCCTTGGTCTGACGGGTCCACCCGGAACTTCCGCAATAGGTACTTACCCATTGCTGGCACCACGTGGCCCAGCAGCAGCGGCTTCCACTCTGCGCCCAGCACCGACTGCCATAGCGCAAACCCGGGGATAACGCCCTTGGAGAAATCCCACGACGTCAGCAAGCCCCGGAACTTTCTCTTGACGCTCACCACCAGGCCGTTGCCCGTGGGCTCCCGGTCCACCCGGGCCAGATACGGCAACCACGGAAACACCCACGTATGCGGAAACCCCTTTGACCGCCGATGATTCCACAAGGCCAGCGTATTGTCCAGATGCCGCGTGATTGCCTCCATAACCTGGACCCGGGTGAACTCCGGCAGCAACGGTTCCCACGCCGTATAGAGCCCCATCATCAGATCAGCATCGTGGGCGTCCCAGGAGCGGATGGCCGAGAGGACCTTGGGCAGCCACAGCTTGTACATGAGCGATTCCCACGGCGTAGTCTCTTTGGCCCGTGGCAGACTGAGGTCGTCAGTATCGGCATGATACGCAAATAAATGGTCCTCGGCCACCACTTCGTGGTCCTGTGTCAATGAGTCTCCTGATTTTCCCAGCAGAGTGTCTGCCAGTAAAGCCAGTTCCTTGGTAAACTTGTCCGGCTCCAGCAACGGATTCCACTCGGCATCTTTCATTAGTGGATACACCACGGCCACGATGGCCTCGATCGTTTGTTCCCAGTCGGCGCCGATATCCACCGCTCGTCGTAGACATTCGGTTGTGGCTTTCCATCCTTCGGCCTTGGGAACATCCTCCTCAATGATGCTCTCCAGCTTCTCCAGCCTCTCAACGTTCGCTGCCAGATCTTTTGTCAGTGCGTCCATCTCCTGTAGTTGCCGCTCGGCCCATATCTTGCGCTCTCGCAACGTATTCCACTCCTCGCTTAGCGCGGCAACCTTGACGTGGGCCCGCTTGATGACCCGCCTCTTTTCCTTGACTTGCTCGTCCTCTTGTTGGACAAACGGTTGTGCCTGCATCAGGCCCTTGGCGTTCGATAGCTTGCCCATTTCCGGCCCCGTCATGTCGAGAATCTCGGTGAGGACTTCTGGTACCACTAGCCCCGGAGCCGTCCTCCGCAACTCTTCTTTGGTCATGAAGCGCCCCTTGGCCACCCGCTCCTTGGCTCTCTCGGTTGCCGAGCCTGGTTTCCTCGCCACCTGACCTTCCTTTTCTGCATGTTTCCCCGCTTGTTTCTTCTTCTTCCGTCGTTTTCTCTCCTCGTCGCTACTCTCCTCCAGCACCTCCCCCCTCAGCTCCGCCTGCCGTCTCTCCTCTCTCTGTTCCTGCTCCGTCTTTTCTTTCACTGCGCCTAACCCGACACCCTTCGGCCGCAGATTGGCCTCGATAACCACGTTGCGTCCTTGGCCGTCGGCACCGAGACCTTGGCCCTCTTTGTAGCCCATTTTGGCCATCATGCGGGCGGCAAAAGACGCGCCAGACTGGGACGATTTGCCGCTGGAGAACGCCGAGGGTTTCGGAACCGAGGGTACAGGCTTCGTCTCGAGAACTTCTTCCTTTAGGGTGGGAATGTAGGCGGAGGACGGGACGAAGGGAGTGGCGTTGTATTTTGAGGTGGACAGCTTGGAAGGGGCTTTGGAGGAGACAAATGAGCCCGGCGTAAAGAAGGGCTGGTTGAAGACAGAAATTGACGAAGTCTCTTGGTTATTTTTTTCATCTTCGTCATCCTCAGTCGACGCCTTTTGAAACCCTAAGCCTAAGCCTGGTCGGAAGAAGGGTCCCGGGTTCTCCTCTTCCTTTTCTTCTTCATCTTCCGCTCCTCGTCTCGTAACATCTTCCATGTCCGCCAAATCCTCATCTTCTTCATCCTCGCTCACATTTGTTCCCCCCGACACAAACACCAACCCGCTCTTCCTCAAATTCCTTCCATCCCACCTCCGGCCCCGTCCGTCCCGGCCTTCTCCTTCGCTATCTTCTGTAAAGACGCCCAATGCGGCATCTTCCTTGCCCATACGACGGCGTTTCCGAGGGTTATCATCTTGCGATTCGTTGTCAGAGGACGACGAGTAGTCGTTGGCGGTGGCGGGCGCAAATGTGGGGGCACCGTACATGGTATGTGTCTGTCTTTGTATATATATATATGTATGTGCTTGTATGTATGTGTGTGTGCCCGTGAATATGGCAGTATATGCCAACAAATGATAGTCGCCAAAAGAAACAAAAAATTGTCAGTCTTTGTAGCAACTTGATAGTAAATCATCCGTCTGCTGCCGTCGCATTCGTGAAGGTAGATTGCGACAAGGCTGCATAACAAGGCTTTAGCCCCATTATTAAGATACATTATATCTCTCTGTCTTGTGCCTGCATTGATCCCTGCTCGTATATCAGGGTCAGATTCTGCGATAAATCCTAGCGACCATTTGTAGTTCATCATCACGATGAATACGAGATCAAGTGTCAATGCCCAGTACAATGGGCATATCTTTTTTTCCCTTGAGGGGGAGGCAGTGCATGTCAGCAACAATCTAATCTCTGTATATGTGTGAATTTGCCATGGGCTTTTTGGTTAACCAATCCTTAACCATGTTGTGACAGCTGTCATTGTCGCCTGCCTGCTGTGAACACCAGCCTTTGATCATTGCTCTTTTTTTCTGTTCTAAATTCCCTTCTGTGATGTGCATCGGGACGGAAACATCCGAGTCTTTGTTTCTTTGTTAGTGAGCGTTTGCCCGGCGAGCATTGCGCCGGCTTACTCTGTTGACGACGGGGACCCTGGAAACCCCAAGCAAGAATTTGGCGCGCCCAGACTGGTATCCATCCAGTCTGTTGGGATAAATCCTAAGATATAGTGTTTTTTTAGGAGTTCTTCTTTTCTTGATTTTTACGAGAAATCGTCCTCGAAAAAAACACGGCTGTGGCGAAAAAAGAAAGGTGACGAAAGGTGTCGCCCCCCCTTTGTTTACATTTGCTCTTTCCTTTCTTACCTTGTCCCACCCGACTTGGCAGTTGCCCTGTTGCGCGGCCATGGCTGTCATAAGTATGTCATGTTTTTCACTTTCCCATTTGCATTGTCGCATCTAACCGCCCTTCCACAGATTCGTCAACCCCGCCACCGGACACCAGAGCCGCCATCCCGCCCACACCCGATGTCTCCCTCCCCGAAGTCGTACCGGCTACCTCGTCGGGCTATGCGCCACCAGAAAACCCACATGATGCCTTTATCGATACAAATAAGTTTGCCGGCCCGATAGACATTACTGCGACGGCAATAGAATTGCCCGCATCCGAAGTAGCCCCGGCCGCGGCGCCAAGTGTGGCGGCGACGTACACCCACACGCACACGGGGGGAACATCACCGGCGACGACAGGGTCCATCGGACAAAACGGTCCAAACGGAAGTAGCGGACAGATACAGGGACAAGACGCGGTGGAGATGGAGGGAAGCCCCATGGCATCTGGGTCTGGACCGATGAGTCCGCCGCCGGGATATGTGGGGAGTAACGGGCAAGCGGTGGGACTGACGCCACCATCTCCTTTACAGACTCAGGCGGTTCTGCACGAGCAGCAAATACCTGCTGGCTCGCCTCAGCCGCAGTCGCCTCAACAAGGGCACTCGGGACAGCACTCGCCAGTTCCGTCCGCCGTCTCGTCGCCCCTTCCGCAAGGCGCGCAGCCGCAAGGACCGGGACAAGCACAAGCACAACCGGCGAGTCAAGTGCCCGTTTCGACGCCATTGACAATGCTAAAGAACAAGCCGGCGAATGTCCTGTGCCCCAACTGCGGACACTTTGGCCTGACGCACGTCATGACGGAAGTCGGCGGTTTCACTCACATGATTGCGGCCTTAGTCTGCTGCGTGACGGCATGCGGGTGCATCCCGTATTGCATCCCGGGCCTCAAGGATAAACGGCACACGTGCACCCAGTGTAATCTCTCGCTAGCTAAGTACCACCGGTCCGGCCGCACCGAAGTGCTGGTCCGGGTCATCCAGGGCGGGGTCCCGCTGCAGCAGGCTTACCAGGTGGGATATCAGCCAGCGGTGTCGATGCAGGCGGCGGCTATGCAGCCACAGTATGGCTCGGGACAGCTAGGGATGCAACCGGGAACGCAAGTGCCGGTAGTCGGTGGTAGTCCGGGACCGTATCCAGCGGTTTCGCCACAGCAGCAACCGCAACAACAAGGAGATTATGTCACTGGGGGACAAACGAACCAATGGCATTGAGTGAGTTGATAGACAATTTGGAGGTAATTTGTGATTTACATTGGCGTTTTGTTTTGGGTGTTGACTTGTCATTTTCACCTACATTTATTGCGTATATACCCCGTATGAAGTATAACTGCTTTTAGTCTTTAATATAATCACATTATTATATGATGCATTTTGATCTCATTTTGAATTATTGCTTGTCGCGGCTTGTGCCAATTCTGTCGACGTTGATTCACTGTCATGTGAATACATAACACTAACCCTGTCAATTTGGCATCTGCAACCCAGGAAAGTTGATAATAACCAAGTCGCGGACCTCTCTTCCATTTTTTACAATGTTTTTTCTTGTTTTTTTTCGATGAACCAAGCCAAAGCGTTATTTGTCACGGGTTGAACACAAAAAAAAGAGCCCCTCATTTTTTTATCTGACAAAGCTCTCTCTCGCTTTTCCCCCTTAGTTTTATAGCTTTGATAGCTTCGAGAACTACTCTCACGAGCTTGTTGCCATTGTTCCGAGTAAGTAGATATTGACTTTTCAGGCTGTTCGCAGAGAATTGGTGGGTTGGTGGTTCCCCTGAGTTGGATTGGACCTACAACGTGTCAGTGACTACAACAGACAAACAGACAGAGAGAGACAAAGTCGCAATTGTTTTTTTTTTTTTTTTTTTTTTTTTTTTTTTCATATTGTCGAATTAGAACAATCGATTTGTTTCCAAATACTGACTATTTATTTTCCCGTGTTTATCTAGTACGTACATTGATTATTTGATACCCACCACCACATATACAAAACAACACCCCACTCGACTATTACGAAGCAAAGTAAATAAAAGCTAGAGTTTTGCTCACCATCTTCTCTCTCCTAGACATCAGCCAAAGTCTAAATCAACCAACGAATTGATTCATCAGACGACGAGTCTCATGGGAACACAGCATCCAAGAGCAGCCCCGCGACTCTTTCAATTTTCCTTTTTTATTGTTCCTTTCCCCGTAATTTATCGAGCGACGACATGAAATAATATAGGGATCAAGAGGACTACTATTCTTACAACTGCTACTACTACTGCTACTACTACTGCTACTGTTACGACGACGAAGACGAAGACGAAGACGAAGAACGACGTCATTTTTACCATCACTACCTCTACCAAAAGAGCAACTACCTCTTCTTACGTTCTTTCCCTCTTTCCCTCTCCCCAAGAGAATTTTTCTTTCTCTGTATTCCTTTAAAATTTTTCTTTCTTTTTCTTCTCTTTTATTGTGTGTACACGATACAATTTTCTTTTCTAATTTTTTAACGACTAAGATTCCGATTGACGACGAGAAATAAGAGAGAAACAACAATCTTTGTCTTCTCCTTTCTTTTTAATTTTTAATCCAACATGGCCGATGAGGAAGATTACAGCAACATCCCGTTGCCGGATCGTTTCACACACAAAGTAAGGCGACAGACTTGCGATATGCCACAATCACGTGACCCCAACTGACACTAACTCTATGTCCTCAGGTCTGGAAAGTCCGCAAAGCCGCCTACGAAGAAGCCACCAAAGCCTTTGAAAAGACCCCCGATGAGTCCGATCCCTTTTTCCGGCCTTTCCTAATGGACTCAGGTCTTTGGAAACAAGCCGCTACCGATTCCAATGTCGCTGCCCAACAAGAAGGTATCGCCTGCCTCAACAACTTTCTCAAGTATGGTGGCCGCGATGCCTGCCTGCGGTCCCGCGGCGCCGTCGTCACGGGGCTGGTCGAGAAGGCTCTGGCCTCGACGCGTGCTGCGACCAAGACAGGAGCCGTCGAGGCCCTCCTAATGTACATTGAGCTAGACGTGGCCGCCCCAATTATCGAGGACCTGCTGCACGGCCTCTCCAACAAACAGCCCAAGATTGTCGCCGCGACTCTAGCCACTCTCACTCAAATCTTCCACAACTACGGCTGCAAGATTGTCGATCCAAAGCCTGTGCTCAAGGCCCTGCCCAAGGCCTTTGGCCACGCCGACAAGAATGTCCGAGCTGAAGCCACCAATCTCACCGTCGAGTTCTACCGCTGGCTGCGCGAGGCTATGAAACCAATGTTCTGGGGCGACCTCAAGCCAACGCAGCAAAACGACCTCGAGGCCCAGTTTGAAAAGATCAAGGCTGAACCTGCGCCGAAACAGGAGCGTTTGTTGCGCACCCAGCAGGTCGAGCGCGAGCGTGCACCTGCCGGCGGTGGCGATGACGAGTACGGAGACGAGAACGACGAGGGCGGCGAAGTTGTTGGTGAGATCGACGCCTTTGATCTGGCCGAGTCACAGGACGTCTTCAAGAACATCCCGGCCAACTTTTACGAAGGTATCAACTCATCAAAGTGGAAGGAGAGAAAAGAGGCCGTCGAGGGCCTGTACGCCGCGATCAATGTGCCCCGCATCAAGGACGGTGACTTCAATGAAATAAACCGCTGCCTGGCCAAGTCCATGAAGGACGCCAACGTCGCCGTTGTCATCCAGGCTGCTCAGTGCATCGAGGTCCTGGCCAAGGGTCTGCGTGAGGGCTATGCCAAGCACCGGTCCATCGTTATACAGCCCATCATGGAGCGGCTGAAGGAGAAGAAGGCATCGGTCGCCGATGCTCTTGGAGCTGCTCTCGATGCCGTCTTCTTCTCGACGAGCCTGACAGATTGTTTAGAGGATATCGTGGCATTCTTGGCCCATAAGAACCCCCAGGTCAAGGAGGGTACCATCAAGTTCCTCATCCGCTGTCTTCGCACTACTAAGACTGTCCCTACCAAGCCCGAGATTGCCCAAATGGTAGAGTCTTCCAAGAAGCTGCTGTCCGAGTCTAGCGAGGGGCTTCGTTCCGGAGGTGCCGAGGCCCTCGGTACCATCATGAAAATTATTGGCGAGCGCGCCATGAACCCGCATATGGAGGGCCTCGACGACATTCGCAAGACCAAGATCAAGGAATTCTTTGACACGGCCGAGGTTAAGGCCAAGGAGAAGCCCAAGCTGCCGCCAGCCGCAAAGGCTGCTCCTCCTGCTACTCGCAGGGCGGCTCCTGGTGGTGCTCGCAAGGCCCCTGTCAAGAAGGCTGCTCCGGCTGCTGCCGCTGCCCCCAGAATGCCCTCGCCTGATCCACCAGCTGCTGTCCCCGCAGCCCGTCCGGCAGCGGGCCGGTCCGGTGTGGCCAAGCCTGGTGTCAAGTCTCTGCGTGGTCGTCTCGGTGCTGGCTCTGGTGGTCTGGCTAGTCCCCGGAAGCCTGCGGCTGCACCAATCATGCCAGATGAGGAGCTAGAAGATGAGCCGGCGCCACAACCGCCGTCGACTGCAGCATCCAGAAGTATCAGAGGCGGTCTGGCGGGAAGATCACTGGCCAAGCCAGCTACAGCACCAATAATGCCCCCAGATTCACCGCTAGCCCACCAGCCAACATACCATGCGCCGCCATCACAACAATCATCGGGGTTCAATGCCATTGAGCGGGCGGAGCTGGAGGAGCTGCGGGTGGCCAACGAGCGGCTGACGCGGTTAATCGACGACATGAAGCAGGATCGGAGCAAGCTGCTCTCGGAGATTCAGGAGCTCAAAAACCAGAATGCGCAACTTATCGAGGACCACACGCGTGATGTGCTGAGCATCAAGGCCAAGGAAACGCAACTGGTGCGGGCCAAGTCGGATGCGGAGGCGACGGAGCAGACGAATGAGCGGCTCCGGCGCGAGTTGGAGAGGCTGAAGCGGGCGCTTTCACGGGCCGAGGGTCTCGGGGCCGGAGGAGGTGCCGCCAGCCCTGTCAGTGGTGAGTGCGCTGGCGAAGCTGCCCCTGTGACAATGACGATGAAGAAACGACCCCATGAATCGGCGTTCGGCCCTACTGACCTGGAACCTCCTTCTCCTTCGAAAATAGACCGTGAACGGGAACGCGAGCGAGAACGCGAGCTGCAGCGCGAGAACATGCGCTCCCCGACCCTGATGATTGACGACAACAATTACGGCCACGGACTCGGCAACGAAAATGGAAACGGATACCAGGATGACGGACATCACCAGCAGAGTGATAGACAACAGCAGCACCAACCGGGGCCGAGGGCCCAGAGTGTTTTGGCGTACGGACGGCCTGCTTCACAGGCGAGTAGGGCGCCATCGGGCGGTGGGTTGAACCGCATAAGCTACGCCAGCCACAATTCTGAGGACAAGGATGGCGAGTCTGGGAGTCTTGCGTACAGCCGGTCGCGGCTGAGCCCGAGTCTTTCGGGTCACTATGGTAACTCAGCAGCTCCATCAGGACGGGCGTCGCCGGCAAGAGGATACCGGAGCCAGATGGTGATGCCGGGGTCGTCACTGCATCGGGAAAACACGGGAGACGACGAGACTGGCAGCCAGGGGAGCTACGGTGAGCAGCGGGAGAGTCGGTATAGCGGTGGCGGTGGGATGAGTGCGATGGATCGGATGGGCAGCGGAGGGCAGGCTGGGGCGGGCGGGGTGCAGAGTTGGCGGAGAGCAGCGGAGGTGACGAGTCAGTTGAAAGCAAGGATTGAGCAGATGAAAGCGAATCAGGCGTTTAGGCAGCAGTGAGATGTAAGGAGAATGATATCCGGATATAGAAGATTGGCTTGTTTAATAAATGGGAACTTTTGTGTTTTTGTGTTTATTTGGTCAAAAAGTAACGGTTCTTATGGGTTGTGACAAGGCAAAATAGAATGTGTATCGATCGTATAGTACATATATTGATTCTTTGTCCTTGTGAACATATATTCTGGTCCTAACAATCTAACAATGATAATAATACACAAGTGGGCTCGCAATAGAAAGCCCGCTTCTTGTCTCCACTTTTCCCTCTTACTCCGGCTGCTTCCCCAAATACTCCTTCTCATACGCCCCCTCTTCAGCCGCCCCCTCAATCTCATTCTGTTCGCCAATCGTAAACTCCTCCCCCGTCTTCCCTTCGCCCCCCTCTTTCACCGCATGCTCCCGCTCTGCCAGCAGATCCCTCGTCACCCTACTCAACGGCCCCGGCGTCGCATAGTCCACGGCAATCTGCACCAGGTCCGCCGCCTCCTTGTCGCGCACAGCCAGTTCCTCGGCCGGGATCTCGGGCAGCCCGAGGGCCCGGCGGTCCTCTTGATACCGCACGCGCACGGCCTCCGTCTGCATGACGAGCCAGCGGAGGCGCCAGCCGCCGGGGCCCAATTCCCTGATGCGCCGTAGGGAGCTCTTAAGGAGGTAGACGTCGAGAGAGCCTTCTTTCTTGATGGTGCGGAAGACGCGGATGGTCATTTTGACCTTGATCCAGGCGGCGAGGGCGGTGCTGTACATTCTTTTGAGGTGCACGTTTGGTTTCCAGGTGCGGCGGGTCTTGTGGGCGTTGCGGCCGGGGGACACGTGGTTGCCGAAGCGGATGCGCGAGAGGGAGTAGAGACCAGTGTTAGATTGTTTGTAGAGGGGGCGGTCGCCGTAGGGGTAGGGGGGGGGCAGGGTGGGGGGGATG
>JARQWA010000118.1:0-52350 GCA_030294605.1 Ambrosiella beaveri
ATTTGCTTTTTCTATTTATTTGCCAAATTGTGACTCGTGACAATAATCTCCTTGACACGACATTCTGCAAGTTCTCAAACCCTCTCACGAAGCAGAAGAAGAAGAAGAAAGAGACAAAGTCCTTATCGCTTGTTTTTTTTTTTTTAATATGGTCCCAAATAGGTCAAGCTGAAATACTGAATATATTCTTAATTCATAATACTCACCTTGAAACGTCGCTTATAACCTACCCGCCAGTCAAACTTATCAAAACTTCGACTGCTATCCAGATCTCACGTCTGATCACCAGAACAAGAAACGCCGTCGCCCTCACCATCACCACCAGCACTCTGTCCGTTCTCGAGTTCTGTTCTGTTCTGTTTCGCTTTGTTGAAAACATGTGATGGAGCGATAATGTTTTTTTTTTCAGCCCATGTATACAATATGACATTGTGTATGTTACTATAAGTTGACGATATTACTGCACGTTAATTTTCCCGTCCCCTGCCCGTCACGAACAAGCGAAGTTGCAAATCAAAATCCCATCCAAGCCAAGACGCCTTCTAGAATTTCAATCCCCAGTTGCCGCACATTAAAAACATATCCCTCTAAACTATTTACCGGATAAAAGTAAACATGGCAAGATATTGCTGTTCATTGGTTGGTCGCTGTGATTACTTGTCTTTCTGCTACGGTACTTTGTTTCACCAAGTCGGGATTTCATCCCTGGTGTGGGTTATATTAACCCTAATGGTTGCAACTTGACTACTGAATAATTCCAAAACCTTGTCTCAAAACCTCCTCATAAACGAAATGGTCAAAACATATTGGCTAAGTTTCTGGACACATTCCCTGCTTCTTTTCCCACTCTGACCCAACAACCTCTCCGTTTCCACCAGAAACATGGCATCCCCTTCACGATATCACTTTTCCCTTTGGGATCTAACTCATTGCATCTCAATGGTTCTATGTATGCTATGATATGATTCTATGCTACATACATGCTAAACACTTGCTGTACGACATGCTGCTTCTCTCATTTGCCGCCCATAGGGTGCAATCTAGATAGTCTTCGGAATCTGTCCTGCATGTTGGCGTCTTGGTTAGATATGAGGTCATCAAAGCGAAGTGATAATGGGGGGGGGGGGGGGGGGGGGGGGGGGGGGAGGTTTGTAGACAAAAGTGTGAGTTGGGCTGAAGTGTGATGATTTTAGTAGGTTGTAGTGTTTATTAGTGGTGGGGAAGTTGGTCGGGTGCCCCTTGCAGATGCATGCATGCATGCATGTTGGGAGGATGGTGGGGGAGGTGTACATTGTATGTAAATAGTCCCATAATGACTGGACTGGGTCTAGAATCATTGTTTCCATTAATGTTCAGTCAATGATTGGACGAGATAAAAACGATCAAGTAAATAAAAATACATAGATAGACATATAGCAAAAAAATAAACTCTAGATCATTTGAGCGTCCGTCTCACCCCGAGCCCAAATACACACACGGCGGTGCTTAGACCGGCCGGCGAACACAGTCATTCACTTATGTGTATATATGTGTGTGTGATGCTATATATTCACACTCTCGGCCTAAATATATAGAAACATGGCAAGAAACTAAGCTCACATACGATACCGTACCTGTTTCCACCCGGCCAACTCAAAAAAAATATATATAAAAAAAAACAAAAAGCTAATGGAACCCAATCCTAGGCCCCTCCGATCCCTTGTATCAACATCTTTCCTCCTACACCCCCAGTTTACCCCCTCCTTCTACCCCCGCCCAAGTAAAAGTCACAGTTCAGGGTGTGTGTCAAAGGTTAAAGGTTGAGACGACAGATACCCCGGCCCCGACAGTATTCCCTGTCTGCAACTGCAACTGACTGTTGCTGTTACTGTGATGAAAAGACATCGTGGTGGTGGTGGAGGAGGATTTTTTGGGGAATATCGGTTGATGGCTGATGGTCGATGGGTGAGGGTTTATATGTGGTGGACATCGTCCAGTGTAAAGTTCGTTTCTTGTTTCCCTTTTTACCATATACGAAAGAAAAGAAAGTGTCGATTACTTTTGTTCGTCTCGTGGTAGACGTTGTCGTTGTTATTTTTTTATTTTTTATTTTTTAAATATTTCTGTAGGCAGTGGATTGTCTCTCACGCACTCTCGATTACTTACCGTCTCAGTGACTATCATTAACTTGCATTCGACATACTGTTTATTTACTTACACAACTACATCCTTTATTTTTTTTTTTTTTTCACTCTCGTCGAGCTAGCCTCAGTCTTACGTCATTCTCCGTATTTTAATAATCTCTTTCTCTCTTTCGCTTTCCAACCCTCTCCGGCCTGCTGCTGCTATTTCTGCTTCTAAAGCCACACCGTTTGACACTGAACTTGGGCGGTTTCACAGTTTCACAGGTCACGTTTCCCTGGACGGTAGTGTTTCCATTCTTGTTTCCCATCCCCTCCACCAACTTTATGCTTTCTTTTTTAGCATCGTAAAAACAATACCAAAATACTTGCGTCCTCGAGAGAGAAAAAGAGAGAGATAAAACCCTTCGATTTTATCCATTCGACTTCTTGTCACTTCCGTGGTCCAAACGTCTTGTTCTGTTTTTGTTCTCTTACAAAAGAAGTGTCAGTCCCTCCACATCACCACTTATTTTCTTCGTCTTTTTTCTTCTTCTTGTTTTTTGCTTGGTAGTCTCCCAGTATCAGACTCTTGTCTCTCATTAAACTTTTACGTTTTCTTTTTTCTTCTTCTACTTCTTTATTCTTGTTTATTCACTTCTTTGGCACCTAAAACAAAACAGCCTTATTCCCTTCTTTCTCAAAGACAAGACAAAACAAAACACACAAAACACCTCCTTCCCTCAACATTCGTGATAGTACCAACTGGTTTTGGCTATTGCCCTTTCTTATTTTTTTGTTCTTGCCTTGTCTTTTTTTTTCAGACCCACTTACGCACTCACTCATTATCTTGACATTCCCGTCTTTCTTTAACAGACTTGACGTCATCATTTATTAACGACAACGACTCCAAGAAGCCACGACTTTCCTTGATATTCTGTTTTTTATTCATTTCTGTATTGTTCCCTGACTCTTGTCTTGTTTTTTCCTTCTTACGTTTGTCGATATCTGCTTGATTACGCTATCCACAATGGCCCCGACTATCGCCATGCACCACCACCAGCACTACCAGCATCAGCACCCTCACCAGCCCCACGGCCACCCCCACCACCCCTACCCTGGTGCTGAAACCATGGACCACCATGACTATGGCATTTCCAAAACCCGCAAGGTCGCCTCCACCGGCGGTGGTCGCGCCTGGTCCGAGGAAGAGGTAAGGGCCTATTCTGCCGTCTCCCCCACACATACCAAGGCCCCACATACTAACAACCATCACAGGAAGTCTACCTGCTCCAGACTCGCCTCCAAAAAAAACCCTATAAACATATCGCCGCCCACCTCAAGAAGACAGAGCTCGCCTGCCGCCTCCACTACCACCAACTCTCCCACGGTTCTGCCCGCCGCAAGCGTACCACCTCCGTCTCCTCCCACTCCTCCTCATCTACCTCACCCACTCTTCCGCCAGTCCCTATGTGCCAGACCCCCACGCAGATCCCCCGCTCCATCACGCCGCCGGGCTCCTCCGGCTCAGCGTACACCCGTTCCATCCACGGAACTCCCGGGTCTCCAGCCAACTCTATGCACCTGCCCTCCATCCACACGCAGACCCCCCCTTCCTACCCCTCGCGCTCCGGCTCTCTGCTCGCCTCGCCTAGACTCCCGTCTATCCTGCCGAAGCCCCTGGGCATGAGCACCCTCCCGGTCCCCAACTCCCCCTATGCTGAACCCCACTCTGCCCCCCTCGGTGCTTCCTTCCCGCGCGTCCCCTCTCCCAACCCCCTTCTCATGCGTGCGACCACCCCCAACCCCTCCCACCTCTCCTCCGGACCCCTCCCCTCTCCCCTCCCTCCAACCCTCATTGCCCCGCCCGCCCACTCGACCCCCCACGTCGACATGGGCCGCCTCACGCGCGCTTACAACACCCACAAGGTTCAATTCTGGATGGCCGTGGCCCAAGAATACGGCTCGGGGGCTTCCCCCGCGGCCCTTGAGGCGGCCTGGGAGGGAAGAGACCAGTCGTGCTGTGCGCCGCAAATGAGCCAGAGATTTGTCGTTTCGCGGCCAATGAGCCCAGCGGCGTCACCGGAGAGTCACAGAGAGAAAGAGCGGGAGAGGGAGCAACGGGAGGACAAGACGCGGATTTCGGCGATTTTAGTGTAGATTATGGGGAGGAGAAGACAAGTTTGGCGGGCGGAGATTTGTATGCATGTTTGTATGCATGATGGATTTGGTTGGATATTTTTTTTTCTTCTTTTTTCTTTTCTCTTCTATTTTGATTCTTGATGGTTTTTGATGGTTTGTTGATGTATATACCTTTTGTGACTTACTAGTTTTTGTTATTTTATCTTGTTAAAATGATGCTTGGATTTCTTTTGGCCACAAGTACCGGTACCTTTTCGTAATTATGTGATGTGTGAATGTATAATATGCTTAGTCAGCCACGATGGATCCTTGGTGATCTTAAAATGGAACACAATGGACGTCATTATTGTCAAATGTCTTTGTGTAGCATAATATCTTAAAGAAAAAAAGTATTGTGATCCCCATCTGTACCACTTCACACCCACACTTACTGCACAAAGTCGTCTTTTAAAAATATCAAATTAATACATAGTAGATATTTCAGGCCATTCCGTTAAATAAATAAAACAGCCCAGACAAACCAACGACAAACGCAAGAATAATATAAAGAAACAATCATTCACCTACCCCCACGCCCATTCTAAACAAATCCCCGTCTAATCATTCATAAAAAATCACCCTCCATTCCTCCCCCCCCCTAATCAAGGACTCGCCCAGCCACCGGCGACCTCAACCCACTCCGCCAAACAAGATCCCTCCTTGCCCTCGACATCGACAATGTCAGTATCGCAGCGACATCTGCAGCCGACGCCATTCTCCTGCTCAGGATCCCAGTGCTCAAAGTAGTCGTCTTCCTCAATGCGCTTCTTCTCGTCAAGCGTCGTCTTCTCGAGCCACTTCTCACGAGGCAGCTGACGTTGTGGGGCATTGGCCGGACAGTGTTGGATGGTGGTGTGGCGGTAGCCAAAGTCACGGAAGTAGTGGATGTCTTGGATACTCAGAAGGGCACCGGCGGCCAGTGAGTGGATAGGGGCATCACCCCACTATGTCACCGTTAGTATTGGATATCAAACATAGCTTGGTTTCAGGAAACACTTACACGCTCCATCCAGAAGCCACCACTGCGATCCATCATGTCAAAGAAGTCCTGGTATTCCTTGCTTCTGAACCAACTCAATCTGGCAATCTCAAAGTTGGACCAAAAGTGGCACATGTTGTATGACTCACCCTCCATGTTGTCCGGATCAATCTTGGGGAGGGCACCGCTATCGGCATTGCCACTAAGGATCTCCTCGGGCATAGCCAGATTGGGGGTAGTAGGTTGCTCCTCAGGCTGGGCCTTTGGGTTGGTGAACATCTCCCAGAGACCCTGGGAGGTGATGTTGTTGACGCGCATGTAGGCGGAGGCGTAACGAAAGATATTAGGGACGGTCTCCTTCAGTTCCTTGACAGCAATAGTGAAACCGTAGGTCTTGTTGTGCTCAATCATCTTGAGGAAAGGATCGCTGTGGTGATAGTGTTAGTCATATTGATATCGGCTAGCGGCTTGGTGAAGGGAGCCATTGGTGGTAACGATTAATGCTGACACATAGAATATACCAACCAGCCTGTCGCAGGGATAAACTTACTAAGTAATATCACAGAAGTACTTGATTTCCGGCTCCAAACGCCAGTACCATTCGTACTTGTGCAGCAGCTTGTGCTTGTAGAAAAAGCCAGAGTAGAACCGACACATACTGTGATAGGACTCCATACCACCGTACATGACAGCAGCATCACCCTGCTTCGCAATACCCTCCTTGGCAACCTTAGGGTCAATCCAATCGGGGAAACCCCACATATCGGGACCAACAGTGCCGAACTCGACCTTGGCATTGGTGTATTGGCGGATGACATCCTTGAAGGTCTGGTTGAACTCGCCGTCGTTGAGGAAGGTGTACGGGTAGTTGTACCAGCGGTTGAAGTGGCGCTCAAAAGACTTCATCGACTGGATGACACCGTCGAGTTCCTTATTGCGGGCAAGAACGACAATCGTGGCGTTGGCACGGGGTTGTGTGATATCGGGAGTCGTGCATCCAGTCACAAAGACCTTGTCATACTTCTCACTAATCTTGCTATATCCGGAACACAATTAGCATCCCCCCCGCTCAATCACATGTTATCCGTCCTATGTAACAACAGTCCTCCTCCCCCTCCCATTCATAATACTTTCGCTTCTCTCGTTCAAAACTTACCGGATCGGCGGCGGTCCGCCGGCAGGTAATATGTTATTCGGCCGGTCATTCCCCCTCGCAAACATCATAACAAGCAGCAGGACAACCACCAACGGGAAAACAATCACCACGCCCAGCGGCACACTGACGGTGCTGTTCCCCTTCAATCTCAGCGGCCGGCTGAGAATACTAAAGCGGCCGGCCGGCCGCGTCCGCGACGGGCGTTTTTCGTCGGCTGTGGGCAGATGCGGCGTCTGCCGCGGCACCATCCGGGAGACCCGGCGGAAGAGATCCATGGTTGTGGGTGTCTGAGGGTGGGTGTAGCGAAATGTGGGTGTAGCTAGGGCGTGATTAGATAGCTGGGTGGTCGTGTGGTGGGATAACGTCCAAGGTCTCGCGCGGGAGCAAGGGGGGGAGGGGTCGGTTGAGCTCGGGTCCACGGAGTTTTTGTGTGTGTATGCGTGTATAGGTTGTGGTTGTGTCGTAAGTCCGGATAGACGGCATGGGGTAAGTCGGTGGTGACGGAGAGACGATACGCGAAAGTGGAACAAGGCAAGGAAAGATTGGGTTTGGTGTTGTGAGGGTTGTTTTTTTTTTTTTGTGGGCTAGGTGGTCTTTGGGTGATAACCAGGGCGCAGCAGAGGTCGTAGGGGGTCAAAGGTGCCATAATTGATGCGATTATAGCGGGTTGAAGGATGGCGAATAGGGGTCGGCTTAGTTGATTTTCTGGGCTTAATAAAATGATGGAACATTCGAATATTGACGGTGGCGGTGATAGGCTGACAAGGCGCTCGAATTGATCGTAGCCTTGTACGCCACCGGAGACTCTGAGCTTTAATGTCAAAATTTAGTCTAGAACAAGTTGGCTTTTCTGGAGAGAAAATGCCAGGTTTCTATTGGTTGCACTTGTCGTCCCAGTGGATATTTTTGTGAAAACTTGTGAGATCGTGACATTGAAGATTCCATTGAGGTGTTGCAAGTAATACAAGTGAAGCTGGTAACATTTTTACAGGGGACAATACATGCTGTCAATCTAGACAGCCATTCTCATTAGATTTTCAAGAAGCCATCGTGAATTAAATGTATTCGTTCCATCGATTGCCAAGCGCATTTAGCCGGGGTTCATCCCACAACCTCCTAGCCATTCCATTTTGTACAACTTGATAAGCACAATTTACACTTACACTTCCCTTACCACATTATTATACATCACAAATATCAAATACCATGTCCAAAAACTCCTACAAAAACCTCATATACACCGGGACATTGCCTCCCTTTCTTGCCCGTTTGCAGGCACAAAATAATCAGTCCTCTACGGAACCCGACCCCATCCTCGCAGCCCGCCGAAGACCAACTGGCAAGAAACGATCAGCCAGTGAAGAAGCTGAAGAAGCTGAAGAAGCGCCCTTGGTCGTGGACGAATCTGGGAATCTTGTCGATGTTAAGGTTGATGATGATGGTGAAGTTAAAGACAAGAAAGCCGATGATGGCGATGAGAAAAAGGACGAGGATCAGTCAAAAGTAGTTGAGGATGTCATGAAACAAGAACTTGCGAGCGTGGGGTCAAATAAGAAGAAACGAGTGGCCAAAGTCATTGACGATGAAGAAGAGGCTAGTGAAGACAAGCTTACCAAGAAATCAACATCTGGTGAATCTCAAGACACCAAATCATCATCAGAGCCTAAACCAATGAAGACCAAAAAGAAGAACAAAAAAATCAAACTCAGCTTCGACAAAGAGTAACAATCACGCTAGAATCAACACGTCTTATTCATAATACACAATCACTATAACATACACCAGAAGCTACCCACCCAGAGTCAACTCCAATGAAATGACAAAGCAAGTTTATAATCCGGATAATTTAATCATCCCTTTACCCATTTACAGGTACTCGGGCTTGACGAAGTTGGCAAAGGTAGTGTCGGCAGGGGCCTCGGGGTTCTCGTGGTGGTGGTGGTGGTGGGGGTCCTCCTCAGGGCTGACGTAGTCCAGCTTGTAGACGGAACCACACTCGGGACAGCGCTCAACAGGGCGCTCCTTGGTCATCTGTGTGATAGGTGTTAGTGGTCCATTTCATCTCATGTCTTATATTTCAGGCATAGAATTAGAGGCGTATATGATACGATCATGGGCACTAGTTGCCGACAATAACTAGTCGCAATATCTAGAGCTGAATGATGCGTCTCCTACGCTAATTCTTCAACATGTTTGTCCTCATCAACCGTCACTTACAGTAAGCCAAAGAACGGGGTGAGAGCCGGCGGGGTAACCAGTGCAACCAGCGTACTGCTCAGGACCAGCAGAGGAGACCAGAATGGGCTCCTTGAGGGTACCTTTGCGGGAGGCATCGAGAGGGGACATGTCGAAAGGCTCAACACCCTCAATCTTAGCAAGCAGCTCCAGACGCTCCAGACCGGTAGCCTGCTCGAGATCGGTAGGGACGGTACCCGGCTCGGAACCGGGACCGAACAGGTCATCGGCAGTCTTGATATCTATGCGAACGTTAGTCTTGTTGATATCGAGGTTGGCTTCGTGTCGTGGCTTCATCGTAGATTATGTTCGAGATGGTCGCTTGAATCGTGTATCGTGTTCGTTGTGCTTATCGGGAAGACATACCGCTGAACTTCTTGAAGGTAGCGGGAGCCTTGGGAGTGGACTTAGCCTCCTCACCTATGAGCCAATACGTTAGATAGATGTTTAAAAAAATGCCAATATCCCCCCACAAGTTCCAATTGGTGATCCCAAAGGCTCACAAGGCCAGTGGCCAGCTCAATGGCTCCCCGCTCAATGGCACCAACACATTCCCGGGATTCCGGATCCCACGGGACTTTCCACCGCAAATCCCTTTCACCGCTCAATGGTATCCCGCCAGTGCCTCTCCAATCACTTCTCTGGAATCACCAATGGAACTTGGAAATATCAATGGTAGTCGAAAATCATACAGCGGATAACGCTGGTCGCAAAGGACCGGCGCACAGCGGGGGCAGTAGCCCGGCGGGCAATTTGAACAGCAGCTCTCTTGGCCAGCATCTTGTGTCAAATTATTCACAATTATAAGATTTTAATAAAAATGGAATATATAACACGTCAAAAGATTCAGCCAGATAATCAAACAATTGTCAAGTCAATTCTTTCAAAAGTCGCAGACTCTTCGGTGATCGGACAATGGGAGCTTATTTCGGGAGCATGATGTGATGCGAGCCCCCATTGGCCTACTGGTTTTTTTATCATCACGTGATTGGCGGATGGGAATTTGCGGGTTGAAGGAAAAGAAAGGCGGCTGGCGGGGATGTTGGCAGGTGGCGGGATTATTTGGTGGGTTTTACATTGGTGATGATTGGTGGATTGGTGAGGGTGCAGGGGTTAGCTTGGCCGTCGCCGCATTGGGAGGTGGTTGATAAGACGATTGGGTTTACGGGCGCGGAATTGTGGACAGGATTTGGTGATATCACAGGGATCGAAGGGAATTTGGGGTATCTTGAAGTTTGCTGTTATCATCTGAAAGTATCCGAGTGTTGTGCGACCTGGCAGTGGTGATGCATGAGCTCATTGTACCACCTGGACCCTAGACATCTTATAACTTTAAGATGTATAACTTGATTCTGGCGGCACACTGCCATTGCATCCTAGATGTCACCCTTTCGGTCATCATTTTTCTCACTGTCAGACGCCCGATTAATACTCTACCGCCTGATGATTATCCCAGCGGTTTCTGCCTAAAAGGATTTAGTGTCTATCATTTATATACCTGGCATTGTAAAATTGGCCCCCAAGGCAACTAAATGTGAAAGATGATTGAGTATTCTTGGGTATAAATACGAGTGAGCAACGCTGTTATGGACGCGATGTAGTCGACAATATCTCCAGTTCATCAACCCATCTTGTTTGGAATATTTGATTGAACATCGTCATTTTCTTCCCGTCATGTCAACACCCAAAACTATTGCCTTTTTTGGCGCCTCCACGGGCTGTGGTCTTTCCGCCCTCAAACATTCCCTGTCGGCCGGCCACATTTGCCGCGCCCTTTTGCGGACTCCTTCGAAATTTGACGCCCATTTCCCCACCCTGCCCTCCAATCTCACAGTCATTACAGGCAATGCTCACGATATCTCATCGGTCAAGGGAACGCTGACTGCATCCCAATCATCGCTTGTCGATGTGGTCGTGTTCTCGATCGGCGGTCTCTTCAACTTCAAGAGAATGAGCCTGGATGATCCGAATGTCTGTGAGAATGGTATGAAGACCCTGTTGGCCGCTCTCGAGGAACTTAGAGAGGTTGGTATTGGCGGAAATCCCCGGATCATCGTGGTGTCCAGCGTGGGCATTTCGGCAGCTGGACGAGACTATCCCCTTCTTCTTAAGCCATTGATGGCGACTATCTTGAAGGGAGCACATGCAGACAAGCGGCAAGTGGAAGCATTAATCAGAGAGAGTGGAGAGGTGTGGACGATTGTGCGGCCGACTATGCTTACTGATGGAGCAACTGAAAAGGAAGTGCGGGTGGGTGTAGAAGATCCCGTGAAAGGCCTGGAAAAGAGGGAGTTGGGATACTCAATTTCGCGGGAGGATGTTGGCAAGTGGATCTTCAACAAGATTGTGGAAGGTCAAGAGTATGAGAAGAAGATGGTTTCTCTGTCCTGGTAGAAGTATATAGGTCGATGTGAGTGGGATTTTTGCGACACGTCAAATTTGGAACAGGCACGGTAGATGTCAGTCTATGAAATCTTATATGAAACAAGTAATAGTACAATGAGAGACATCCCTCCCCTTATACCTTTCTGTGCTTAGAACAGTTGGTCATCTTTCTCGATCTTAACCTTGGGGCCAGTAGTCTTCTTGACTCTTTTGGGCTTCTTCTCCTGTGGCACACCAAAGAACAGCGAAGGAGACTCTCCCTCCTTGATCAGATGACTTAAGTACCCTCTATGCGCTGGATCTCTGTAGTACTCCAGATCCCATCTGTGTGTCGGATCCGGCAATCTCTTCAACCACGGCTTCTTCTTGGCCTCTTTTAATGCCTTATCCACAAACTCTTTCCCAATATCCAGCGGCTTATCCGTAGCCTCAGAGCGCCCAGTCAGCAGGTTGCGAATGGAATCCTTGGTGAAGTAGCGGGTGGTGATGCAGCCGCCGACGGCCTCGATAGCATCAATAGCTTCGGTAGAGGCGCGGGAGACGATGAGGGTCACGGGTGTGCGAAGGTTGTCTTTTCCGCGGGCGAGGATTTTGATTCCGTCTTTGATGGAGCCGACGAGGCCGGATTGGATGATTTCTTTGGGGGTGATGGGTTTGGTGGGATCGAGACGGCCGGTGTCAATCCAGTGTTGGAGAGAATCAAGGTTGACCGTGGAGAGCTTCGGGGCATGACTATACACCAATTAATCACGTATTCTTACATATATCGAGACGAAAGAGAACTCACATGTTTTCAAACCCCTTGGTACCACGGCTGATAATCAAAGGCGTCTGACCACCCTGAAACCAAGGCTTGACCTTCCCGTGCACCTTCTGACCATTCATACCACGACCAGACGTCCGACCATGACCTGAACTAGGACCACGACCCACACGCTTCAAGTTGTGAGTGGCTCCGGGGGCATCGCGCAGCGACGCCAGCAGCGACGCCGATCGAGTGGTGCCGAGGGACAGGGAGGCCAGGAGCGATGTGACCGAGGCGGGAGTCACGGGGGTGACCGTGAGAGCCGAAAGGCGGAGTGGCATCACGATCCGTGGGGGCATTTTGACAAAGTTTTAGCGAGCTTGGAGGGGTTAAGTGGAGTGGGTGACGGAGGTGGTTGTCAGCGGGATGAGCGGCGGGGGAAATTTTGGTGATCCACTGATTGTGTAACGAGCGGATAATAAGCGCGGTAAGCGCGGTCCGGGTTCGAGGAAGGTGATCTTTGGAAAGCTCGCTTGAATAATGGGACAGAATATCGTGGTGCATGATCTAACGAATTTACATGGTCATAATGGATAGTGATAAACCTTAATTTTGGATTGTTTCTGAGTCTGGGAATTCGCAAATTTCAGTAGGAACTCTTGATGAAGACACAATCATTTTTTTGTTTATATCGGCAAGTTTCTGGGATAAATCATTAGGATCGTTAGGGTTATGGACATTCAAGAGTCGTTGCCTTATCCCCTTACAATTGTCGTCACAACATCAAAAAATCTTTTTGAATTGGATCTATTTTCCTTATATTGCTTTTATTTGTCAACATATTCATGACATAGACCAAATTCATCATCTTCAAAACTGCTATTCCACTTGAAGCTCTCATCATCATCGCAGCTAGGGTCTAATCCCACACCCGGGCTACCCAAAACATCTGGCAAGCCATTCATTACCTAGACCCTCGTCTTGCTTAGTGGCCCTCCAGCGTCATTGCGGGTGTTTCAGCAACCAGACAGCGACCGACAGACGCCTGAGCGGATTGCGAATTGGCGCGACAGGTTGCGATCGCAAAGTTAATTCTGTGGCAATTCAGTGCAATTGATGGTTTCTTTTGGTTTAGCTTAATGCTGTATTTGTTTGATTAGTTCTTGCTTTTTGTTGGTTTGCATGCTTCTGACATTTAATTGGCACACAACTTTTGGATTGACTCTTGGATCGAGAGCTGTGTTTTTGATCGGGTCGCATAACGTCATTGGCAGCTCATCGGCGCTAACAGATACTTGGCCATATCGAATGAGTTTCACCATCATCGCAACAACCGATTGATAATAAAATCCATCTCGGATTATCATCCATCATACGAATTCGAACCAGAAAATCTCGACAAGATGTCTCTATTCGGAACATCACCGCCTTCAGGCTCCGGCCCTGCAAGCAGCCTCTTCTCCTCTCCCCGAAATCGCCCCTTTGCCCTCTTCGACTCCGATAACGACTCCGAAGCACCGGAAGAATCCGCCTCACCCGACCTGTTCGCCCCCAACCATACCCGCAGCAAATCCAAGTCTAAATCCCGCGCCGAGATCCTCCGCTCGTTTCTCCCCGGTGCTGCTCCGCTGCCGGAGAAATACGGGGAGTTCTGGGCGGAGGCACTGAAAGAGGCGGGTGGTGATGCGAATATGTTGGGGGAGCAGGCGGTAGACAGGGTGCTGGATGATGCGATGATTGAAGGGGCGCAGAGAAAGAAGATCAAGGAGATTGTGGTGCCGAGTGGGGGGGACATATTTGTGGGAAGGGGGGAGTTCAACCTGTTGTTGGTCTTGGTAGCTCTGGTACAGGATGAGGATGAACCATCGCTGGATGCAGTGGCTCGAAGACGGAATGGTGAGTTTATCTAGTTCATTGCCTATGTCTATATCTGTGAAATCTTTTATGGGGTCTAGTGGATCCCGGGTCTGGGCCGGATCCGATACGGGTCTTGGAGGCCCGAGGTGTCTATCTGCATAATTGATCTCGTGATCTACTTCATGGCCTCAATTCACATGTCTGCTACGTCAATATCAATATTGGGATCTCAGTGGCCCTGGACTTTTTACGATGGCTGCGTCAAATTGCAGGGTCGCTTCAGCAGGTCTTGCAGAGTTGCAGATGCTATATGCATGCCTGATGGCTCCTAGTGGGGCCGATGTTGGCGATGATGGCCGGCGATAGGCCGAAGGGGCAAGTGCTTTGTTCGTGTGATGTTCCTGTCATGGTCCTCCGGGGCTCCTTTTTTGACAAGGGCTCTGATAGAGGATGCAGAGACTGGTTCAGTGAATTTGATGGTGATATCTTGGGATTGGTTGCTTGGAGCGAGAGAGAAGAAAGTGAGGGGGTGACGAAAATCAAGGGAGAAGAGGGATAGGATGGGCTGAAAATGATATCGTCAGGTTAGTCAGTGGTGCTTTGATGCTTCTGGATGAAGTGATGCAACAGCAACGGCCCAGCCATCTGACTTTTTTTCTCCTTTGGACTGAGTGTGGTTATCTGTGTGGTTCAGATCTTCTCCTTTGCGTGTTCTTGGTTCGACGGGCAAGTGCAGAAAAGTCACAATAAGCAGTATTTTTGTGGAATCGCCGAGTAAACAAGTTTTTGAATGTCTTGTTTACTTTGTGTATTTCTGGCGTCATTGTTGAAGTCTGCTCGCAAGTTGTTTATATCTGTGATCTACAATTGCGAGATCTCGAAGCGAGAAAATATCAACCAGGGCAATCTGCTGGCGCATATCGTTGTTGCGTTCTATTTTTTTTCCTTTTTTGGGTTCTTCATTTACTCAGTTTGTGCGCAAACCTCTGGCGTCTTCAGAGTATTCCTGTGCTTTTTATCTCTGTCAACCCAAACCAAGCAGTCTAACAATCGCCATTACACAGATCTCCCCACTCCGCGCTTCCTCGATCCCATCCTCAAAAATCCCCACGACGAGCTTGCCGCTAAGCCGCCGCAAAAAGCCGCCACAACGGCTCTCTTCAAATACTCGGGCGACTCCCGCAGCTCGTCGTCTGCCGCCTCCGACTCCCATTCAGACTCGGCCAGCGACCGCGACGCCGGGCTGCTGAGCAACTCCACCGATTACCACGCTTCGTACTCCCCCCACTCGCATTCGCATCTGGAATCGTCGACACATTCACAATCGCATGACGCTGACGACAACAAAGCGGACGCCGATTCAGATAATAACGAGAGTGCTGAGGAAGAGAACGAGGAAGAAAACGAGGACCACAGCGAGAGCGACGGCGGACTTGCGGGGACTATGAGCGCCGCAGGAGTCAGGGCTCCCGTTGCTGTTTCTTCAATCTCGTCGCCACAACTGGCTTACCCTGAATCTGACGATCCGTGGGGATCTCTTGACGTGCACAAGGGCCACAATCATCTTGGCAGTCCTGATTTGGTGGGCTCTGGTATCTTGGATTCGCCGTCCGTGTCCGGTGGAATCTCCTCGATGAATCCCGGGGCCCAAAATTCCAGTATGGCGGGTTCTCAAACGCTTGGGAACAGTCAGGTTTCTAGCGCGGCGCAGAATCCAATCGTTGCGACGACACAGCCGTACCAGCCGGCTTCGCCTAGATCAACCAATGCGATTCGCCATGGCTCTATTGGCAGCCCAGGTGCCACGGCCCCTTGGTCTTACTACGATAACGGTGGCTTCGGCGAGCCAGTGAACCCCTTTGGCGCACCTTCTCCTTTCCGCAACAACGCTGCCAATGAACTCAACGGAGGCCTCGGCGCTGGCTTGGATAGTACAACTAAGACGAAAATGCCGGAAGAGACGATCCAAGTTACTCTGCTGCCAGAGAAGGAAGGCATCTTTTTGTTTCAGCATCACAACTACGAGGTTTCCTCTTCGCGACGCGGAAGTAAAGTGATCCGGCGATACAGCGACTTTGTTTGGCTGCTCGGCTGCCTGCACCAGCGTTACCCGTTCCGGGCGCTGCCTATGTTGCCGCCGAAGCGGGTGGCGCTTAACGGGAACCATCTGTCGAACGACGGGGCGTTTATTGAGAAGCGGCGACGTGGGCTGGCGAGATTCCTGAATGCAATTGTGGCGCATCCGGTTTTTGCTGCAGAGCAGTTGGTGATTATGTTTTTGACAGTGCCAACGGAGCTGTCGGTGTGGCGCAAGCAGGCGACCATTAGTGTGCAGGATGAGTTTGTCGGGCGCGAGTTACCAGCCGGGCTCGAAGAGAGCTTACCAGCGGGGCCGTTGGAAGAGCTTTTTGCGAGAACAAGGGCGGGGATCCGTCGGTCGGCGGATATGTACATAGGAGTGTGCAATATTATGGACCGGCTTGTGAAGCGGACGGAGGGCGTTGCGGCGGACCATGCGCGGATTGCGCTGTCGTTGATCTCATTGACGGAGAGTAATGCCGATGTTTATGCGACAGATGGGTCGGACGTCCCGGCGTTGAACACGGGGTTGCAGAATATGAGTCGGCATCTGCGGACGGCGCAGAGTTTGCTGGAGGATGAGAGCCGGGCGTGGGAGGCCGGAGTATTGGAGGATCTGAAGAGGCAGAGGGATGCATTGGTGGCGCTGCGCGACATGTTTGAGCGGCGGGATGCACTTGACCGCGACAATATCCCGGCTCTAGAGAAACGGATCGCCGCGAACGAGAACAAGATTGCCAGTCTCCGGACAAAGCCGGCGGGTACAGTCAAGGCCGGGGAGATCGAGAAGCTGTGCGAGGCGGTCGGGGCGGAAAAGGCGGAAATTGTCTGGTTGCGGAATCGGAGGATTTTTGTGCGGGAGTGTCTGAGGGACGAGCTGCGGTATGCGATGAGCAGTGTGGGAATGGTGACGAGGTGGTGTCAGGAGTGGGCGCAGGAGAGGGTCAAGTATGCGGAGATGATGGCGGATAATTGGAGGAGTTTGATTGATGGGTTGGAGGGGATGCCGACGGGAGAATAGAGGGGAAAGGCTGAACATAGGGAAGTGTTTCTTTGGGTAAAATGCACAGCTGGTTGTTTTTTGGTTTCTTTGTTTACTGGAATATCTTTTTTTGTCTTTATATTTATTTTGGTCATGAGTTGTTATTAGTCATTATTCGTTATTGTCGTCGTGACGTCTATACGGGATCTTTCCTTCCCGTTCTATATCAATCCAAGCTTTTTTAACCTGTCATCTTCTCTGTCTTCTATAGTAGCCATATTTCCGTCATTCCGTCTCTTTATAGGTGAATCCTGATTGTCATCTTCCCATCCCAAATATACATTCGCCCTCCTCTTCCCCATAAATACCTCCCGCCCCAACCATTGGAAACGCCAGATCCTCTTCATTTTCCTCCACATCCCCTTCATCTCCCGGGGAACTCTCAGGCGTCCCCATCCTCTCCTCCTCTTCATCCCCTGAAATCACCGCGGGAACATCCAGCGTAAACCGTGGCCCCCCCGGTAGCCCCGGCGGCGTCAGGGGTGTAGGGCGCCTTGGGGATCGAGGTGGGTGGATGAAGGTGGGAAGGACGGGAGGGGGAAGGGGAGGGGGGCGCCGGGGGATGCGATGGTGAATGCGGAGGGCGTTGAGGAGGACGATTTTTGCAAAGGTGGGGGGTTTCTGTTTGGGGTGGGAGGTTTTCGGTGGGGGTAGCGGCGGTGGCGATGGTGGTGATATTGGTATTTGGTGGTGGTGGTGATGTGGGTTGAAGAGAAGGGTTTGAAAGGTGGTTGTTGTTGGTGGTGGGGAGGGGAGGGGGATGGCGGAGGAGGAGCGGGGAGGAGAAAAGGTTAGTGCGGCGCCGGGGGGTGATGTGGAGAGGGGGGAGGAGGGGAGGCGGTGGGTGAGGGGGGGGGGGGGGGGGGGGGGGGGGGGGGGGGGGGGGGGGGGGGCGTTTAGGAGGGTTGGAAAGGGGGGATGCAGGGCGTTTGGGGCTGGAGGAGGAAGAAAGAATGGGTGAGGAGGGGAGTGGGAGGGAGAGGGATATCGAGGGGGAGGTGAGGTGGTAGGTGAAGGGGTAAGGCTTGAGGTCGGGTTGTGGTATTGAGGTGAAGAGATGGGGTGTTGGTGCTGATGTTGATATCGTCGATTGTGGCGTTGGGTCTGATTCCGAGTTCTCTTCTTTGTCTTCTTCTTTCTGCTCTTCTGCCGCCACTGTCGTCATCGGTAACGATGGGATCCCCGCGGCGGATAAATGTAGCAGAGGCCACGAATGATTTCGGTGTGTCCGAGCGAGAAGTGGGGGGAGAAGCGGAGGCACGTCAAGAGGGGGGACGGAGGAAGGGGGGAAGGGCGGTCGTTTTCGGGTGAGGGTGGGAGGCATTGAAGTTGTGGTGGTGGTGGTTGGATGTAACGATGTAAGGGGGTGGTGGATGGTTGAATGAAGGGATTAATGCGTGTAAGTCTATTTTGGGTTTAATGTTGATTTTTCTGTGGTTTGCCGGATAAAGGCGCCAGGTTTTCGTTGTAGAATTTCAATGAAAAAGTACAAGAAAGAGGAACACTGAAGAAAAAAAAAATCAGTCTCGATAGAATATTCTCGTCACCCAGATTCAACTGGTTCAGGAAATAACCCAAGGACTGATGTTCTCCTTCCTAGATTGGAAGTTATAAGTTTTCGGGGATTAGGGCAGGAAGGAAGTGTGGGATAATATTTAAAAAGGAAAGGGATAAATTGAAGTTGGAGAAGTTTCGTGAGACGTGGAGAAGAACTTATCTTTTCTATTTTTGTATGTCTATTTCCTTTCGTTCTAGACACGAAAACGATAATGGTATTGGGGTAGAATGAGCGTGGTAAAACAAGCAATAGGAGAAAGAGGTCGGAGGAGAGTAGAAGAAACATGCAAGTAGATAGGTGCCGGCTTATATTATTCGCCGCCTCCTCCATGATCACGAAACTCTATCTAAACTAAAAATCCCATGCTCCCAATCATAAAATGACAAAGAAACATCCTTGTTATTTTCTTTTTCTAAATACTTTCTCTTGTCGTCGTATATCATACAAGTGCCTATATCCGCGTCTGGGACAACTCTGAAAAGAAAAGGACTTGCTTGGTGTGGACGGACGATTTCTGCTTGTTGGGATTTTTATTATTTTGCTCTTTTTTTTTTATCTTTTTGGAGAGGATGCGGTAGTTACTGACTAGAGTGTCGGAGAAGACAAGAGAAGGAAGCAAAGGAAAAGGCAAGGAAAGAGTGGAGTGATGGATGGAGAATGTTGATGGAGATTGAAGAATGGAGAATATGTATGTATGTGTGTACATGACTTTCTCTATCTTGATTCTCGCCAAGCCTCTTATTCCCCAAAAAAATTTCAAGATTATTTAAAATATCCACACACGCGACATGGGCCACTGCCGGCCGCACATGGTAGTAAAACTTAATGTTATATGCCTATAGAACAAGCGATTCTCGAGAAACAAAAGACGTAGTGGCAGTCTGCAGATCGTGGAGAATGGGTATGGAAGATTGGAGGAGGCCTTAGACAAGGTTCCTCAACACTCATCTGTTCTTATCACGTAACTAACAAACGGCCAGTCTCTGGGATTCTCAAGACATCACCACCAGTCTATACACACATCTTCACACTAAACTAAATATCCTCTCACCAAATAAATGAATACAACCCCTTCAATCAAGTCCCGTGCCCAACCACCGGCCACATCTCCACCCACCCACCCCTTGTAATTCCAATACACCGGAACACCCCCCGGCACCACTAAATAGCCAGTCCCCAGTCTTAGGCTACGACCCAATCCAAGTCATTGGTTCCGAGCTAACAGTTGATAATTGAACAATAGGCAAATGACAAAATTGTTGCATCTTGCTGTTCTGTGCCTCAATTTAAGAATGGCAAGTGCAGCTTTTGCTGGAAGTTAGGGGAATGAATGCGGAAAAAAGTGGTGAAGGTGGCCTCTTTTCGGAGGGGACGTCTTTATATCTTGATCAACACATAAGAAGGTTTACGCAATACTGAAGATGCAGCATATTCTGCAACAATGAATGTTTAACTTGAGATCTATACAATACAACATAATTTTGCCGTGAAAACGTGACTAGGGAATCGGATTCCAAATCCAAAAGCCTGACTCACCCACTTTCGTACGACTCTCTCTTTCCACACCAGAATCCAAAGTCCCCCAGCACTGTTGTAATCTCCTCCATTTCATTCGCCTTCTCCTCTCTCCAACGATAATAACACTACAA
Source organism: Ambrosiella beaveri (assembly GCA_030294605.1). Taxonomy (NCBI): domain Eukaryota; kingdom Fungi; phylum Ascomycota; class Sordariomycetes; order Microascales; family Ceratocystidaceae; genus Ambrosiella; species Ambrosiella beaveri. Next base: position 19,966 of record JARQWA010000118.1, read on the forward strand.
AAAAAAACAAGAGAGGCACAGAGAACCCCTCTTTCATTGAATCCAACGAAAATAGGTCCTTGAAGAAAGAATGACATGGTCTGTTTGTCTTGTCAAGCCGGGTCAGAACCCGGGCACCGGGAAGGTTTGTGTAGGTCTATGCTTTTAGAATTCATGGCTTTGAGCCTTTTTGGATACTGTGATCATGAATTTTTCGTCGGCATTATCTAGAAACACGCTTATGTATTTACATAATCTATACATTCATTCGCCAAGACTCTGTTCCCACTTCATGAACCACCAACATCCACCGACATCAGGGCCGGTATTTCAACTTTACATACAAGCCCCTCTGCCTGCATAATCGCCAAGAAATTCCATAAACTTCAGGGCCGTACCCTTCGGGATATGCTCATACAAATCAAGAAAGTCCCCAAACAAAATACTCATTACTGCAAAATCCATAAGAGAGCCGGAAACAGGAACGTCGTATTGACAAAGAGGGACGAACGATCAGTGCGAGGGTGATGCGCCGGTATGCGTCGTTGGCAGATGTCATGGTGGATCCAGACTTTCGGGGTCATATATAACCCTAAGGAATATTACTGTGTAGTGGCGCCGCCATCAGCTGCAACCGTAGCGAGAAGTTTCTGGGCGCGGTCCTTGGCAATTGAGCACATAGCCTGCACTGTTAATTTTTTTCTTTCTATTTTTCCTCATGACGCTTTGAATGATCTATTCCAGCAAACCTACCTGGATAGCCTCCTTCTCTTCTAGCCGGATATTCCTCCTCTCGATCCTCGTCACCATGTCCACCATGATCTCTTCGCGCCCCCGGCCGTTGACAAAGACGACGTATCTGAGGCCGGGGAACTTTTCTTCGTACTCGGCGTTTAACTTGGCTAGCTTCCTGGCGGTTTCCTGGGTGCCTTTTTGCAGGGCGGCTTGCTCGGCAGCCGATTGAGCAGAGTCGACTTTGGGGGCGCCAAGGCGGGGGTGAGAGCCTAGGATAGAATGAAGTTTGGGCGTGTCGGTGTTTTGGAGGGAGAAGAAGGCCGTGTGGGCTTTGTCGATGAGTTCAGGGTAGGTTGTGATACTGAGGTCAATGTAGGGAAGGAGTAACTCGTGGATTGTCGGCGACGGCTCAAAGAGGAGGTCAAGGACAGCGGTTTGGGAGGAGGTGGGGAGAATGTGGAGGATTGAGGCGGGTGGCAGTGAGATGGCCATAGTGATAGTGAATGCTGCTGTAGAAAGTGAGTCTTGTGAGTTTGTATGAGAGGAGATGCAATGAAAGAGTCAACCGTAGTTGAGGGTGAAGATGGGTATGGCTTATTTAGGACATTTATGCGTATGCGTAAGGTTTCCTGATACGGAGTTCTCCATACTTCGGTACCTAGCGATCGGCTGGCTCCGATAAGCTTGGGTGAGGGGCATTCCAATCAAGATTGACTTGCATCTGGAGAAAAGTCAAGCCACCACGACACATACACATTGAACCACCTTTTTTGCGCTTGGAAATAGTGTTTCAATACCTTCACATAGTATCAACTCAATGCTATTACTGTTATCGTTAAGTGCAGATCGCCGTCCTTACACAAGAACAGGGACATGCCTAGGGTACTTGCAATATAACAAACCCTAAATATGTATTGCACGTGACTACAGCCTCGCATAACCCCGGGCAGCCTTCTCCTTTGCATCGCGACCGCACGAGCCTAGTGTCTAAATTTTGTGAGATTTTGGTAGCACTAAGAAAGCTGGTTGCATAACACGATTTTTCTGTCCACCAACCTGTTGATACCATCATTATTCTTTGTTTCTGTCGTTTTGTGTTCAGCATCCAGTCTGTTTAGCATACAAATCACAAACCAATTGCATTTTTTTCAGCAAATCGCATTGCCATGCTCTGTGCTAGTAAGCTCCCCACTATAGCTTCCATACAGTACAGAACCATCTAGGTAGCAGATACTAACATGACTTATTAGTCTCCGGCGAAGCTCCCCGGGAGCCTGTCGTCTCCACGAAATCCGGCCTCGTCTATGAAAAACGTCTAATCACTAAATACCTGCAAGACCACACTACCGAGCCTAACTACACTCACGACCTCACACTCGCCGATCTCATTCCACTTAAAACAACCCCTACTGTCCGCCCGCGCCCTCCTACTATGACCTCCATCCCCGCTCTCCTCGCCACCTTCCAAAACGAATGGGATGCCCTTGCCCTCGAAACCCACAACCTAAGCCAACAATTGGATAAAACGCGGGAAGAGCTCGCAGCGGCCTTGTATCAAGTTGATGCGGCGGTTCGGGTCATTTCCCGGTTGACCAAGGAGCGAGATGAGGCCCGGGAAGCTTTGAGCACCCTGACGGTGTCTGGGGGTACCAGCGGCGATGATATAATGGCGGTGGATTCTAATAGGGAGTTGCCGGAGGAATTAAAGAGCAAGGTTGAAGAGACGCAGGCGGCGTTGAGTAAGACGCGGAAGAAGAGACCGGTGCCAGAGGGCTGGGCAGCGCCGGATGATGTTGCGACGTACAAGGCGAAAACTACGACGGATGTCTCGGTGCAATCACCGACGACGGTGGCAGTGGCGAGTGGGTATGCGGCTGTGGCTGGATTGACTGGTGATGCATCCATTTACTCAATTGCCGCTGATAAGGTGGAGCGTCAACTTGCCGTTGGTGCTTCCACCACCGCTAGTGTTTGGCACGGGTTGAAGTTAGTCTTTGCTACTGTGAAGGGTACTATCAAGATCTATGATGGTGGCGCTGAGGTTGCAGAACTGAGAGAACATGCTGGCGCTGTCACTAGCTTGGCCATCCACCCTTCTGGCGACCTGCTTGTCTCTGTTGGCGCTGACCGGTCAATTGTTGTCTACGATCTCGTCAACAACAAGGCTGTCTCTCGGACGTCTGCAAACTTTCCCCTGAATGTCGCCGCTTTCCATCCTGATGGTCACCTTTTGGCTGTTGGTGCTCAGTCCGGTGACATAATCTTCTACCAGACCGCCAATCTCGAGGAAGCTGCCTCTTTCCCTCTGGGTGCTCCTTGTTCCGCCATCTCCTTCTCCGAAAACGGCTTCTGGTTTGCGGCGGCTGCCACCGGGTCCTCCATTATCACCATCTTTGACATCCGCAAACAAGATGCCGCTGCTCGCGTCAAGGAGTTGGAAACGGGCAACACTATTGCGGGTATCTCATGGGATTACAGTGCGCAGTATCTGGCGGCTGTGGGACCGGCAGGCATTTGTGTCTTGCAGTATGTTAAGGGCGAGAAGAAGTGGAATGAGCTGTTGCAAGTCGCAGTGCCGGGTGTCGCAGTGCAATGGGGAGAGAAGGCGGGTGAATTGGTAGTTGTCGGGCGGGAGGGAACTGTCTCGGTTCTGACGGCTTAGGAAGCTGATGACCAGGCTGGACCCGACAATATGGAAGGGGTTGAAACTGAGCAGGAGAATACCCTGGAGACACAAGATGAGGAGAATCAGGTGGGGAAACCTGCGGAGACGAGGGCGACAGGAGGGTGTAAGGTATTGAAGCAGGAGGAACCCGTGGAATCTACCTCGCCCAAGAGGCGAAGCGGACGGACGAAGAAGTAATTGCATGGAATGGAAAAGACATTGGTTGGTTGTTGGGGTTTAGTTTTATTTTACTACTAGGGACTAGTTCTTTTTTTTTCTGGAATTTCATGCTCTTGTTCGTCCATATTCCACACTCCAATTTATTCGTGCATTGTTAAGCGCCATGTTTAGGTTACATTGCATCTACTGTACTTCCCCCAAAAGGGTTAAATTGTAAATTAAATGTGGACCACAGACCCTAACCCAAAAATCCTACGAGGTCACGATTGGAAGCTGGCGTTGGCTGAATAATTGCGGCACTTCATTTGTTGCTTCCTTTTGTACACATTGGGAGGGTTGACATTAAGTTGGAGTTTTTATGTAAAACTGCCATTCGTATTAGAAGGCGAATCACGTTGCAGCTTGGTCATTATCATCATTTTTTTTCTGGCTGGACAATTGTTAAGAAGGCTCATTAATAGCCTTACCTTTTATTTTATCTTTTTTTTTTTGGACTTTGAAAGTAGCTGGGTTGATCTATGCGACAGGCCTTTGTCGTGATTGAATGCGACGAAACACGGAATCAAAGGAGACATACACGCCAATACTGCGAAAACGAACATTCACGACATTTCCCCATAAGTCAGACCATCTGACAGGCCTTGCAGGTTCTAGCTACCCAACCATTCTCCAAGTCGTATTCATACACTATTGGTTCATCGCTACACCACTATGGGCGACATCAACGATTCCGATATAGACTGGGATCCCAATCAGGATTATTCCAACAGTTCTGATTTGTCTGGTGTGTCTGAGGATGACTCACAAAACGGAATCACGAATTTTGACGACGACGAAGTTGATCACAGATCCTTGGATGAGGAGTCCTTCACTCAATATCGTCCTTCAGAAGCTGTAGAAGCCTTAGAACTCGAGGCACTGGGACCGGGTGAAATCAGCAACGAATTACAACGCCAACTAGACGCCCGCAGCCCTCACTCTTTGCAGCAATCAACGGACACTACAGACTCGAACCAGAATCGACCACGGAGCACCGCATCCCTTGTTATCGACGACGACGATAACGAACCAGTCCAATCACGCCGTGGGCTTCGCCAAAGCAGAAGAGCCCCCAACGGCTCCGCCCCACAAGACTCCATCCTCCTCAGCAGCTCACCTGTCACCGTCAGGTCCAACGCAGGCCCCGTAACTATTGATTTAACGGAGGTTCCCGACAGCCCGCCGCGACCCCGCATAGTTGCCCCCGATACCCTGGAACCCCCGCACGATTCCAACCCGAATATTATTCCGCTTCCGGGTCATCCCTTGCCGAGTTTGTGGCGACCAGGCTCTCAGGCGACTTGGCAATCAGGAAACTCTCGCGTGTCAAACGGCGGGAATCATTCTAGCTTGACGGCGGCCCTGCAGTCGATTGTTGATAACGCACAAAGTTCGGGACAAGATTGGCTGATTAGTATGGCGTCGTCTCTTATGGGCAATGGCAATAGCAACGGCAACGGAAATGGGGATCGGGAGCAGGATAGGAGACGTGGAAGGTCAGCTGCGCAGGGCTCCTCTGTTGATAGGGCTATTGACTTAACTGGCGAGGAACCACAGTTGTCGCTGCCCAGAATCGGGGAACTAAGATCCTCGGACTCACGACCGAGGATGCAGGATGTTGACAGACGGTTTGAGCCGTATAGGAATCAGCACTTCCCTTTGCCCCGGTTCCCAGACGGCTGGGCTGTCCGCCGAGCAGGATTTAGTTTCCGATCTGACTTTGGAACAGATGGGCCAGAGGTGATCTTCGCGGGGGCTAACCCGTTGAATGTCCCCTCTGTTTTAAGCTACAATTACAGTCCCACTCAGCCGGCGCCACCAGAGCCAACGGCCCAGAGTGATTATCCCGAGGAACCCAATTTTACACAGGCGACCGGAGACTACGATATGATCTGCGCTGGTTGTAACCGGCCGCTTGAATATGACCCGGATGCCACCGAGGGCCTGACCAAGGGACGCGCCAAGAAAGATCGACAGGAGCATTGGTTCTGGGCGCTCAAGGCCTGCGGACATGTCTATTGCCATTTATGCTACAAGAATCGGGCGAAGAAGAGGAGGCAGCCGGGAAAAAGGGGGGAGCAGAAGGAAGATGGTGCGTATTTTAGGCGGTCGGAAACGGGGAAGTTGGTTTGTTTGGTGGAGGGGTGTTCGACGGATGTTTCGGCCAAGAGTGCTTGGGTGGGGTTGTTCTTGTAAGAAAATGAATGTTTTTGTTTAAATTGGTTGGATCTGGATGGAATAGAGTGGATTGGGTACTGCATTTTATGAATTATGAACTACTTTATTACCTTTATGTGAATAGCTGAGGTTCACTTGAGGATTTGGGATCGTGTTATGGACTATATTTATTAACCGTGTGACCTGGATATCTATAAAAGAAAAAAAAAATAAACCCATACCATTCCGTGTCCTGTAGATCCTTTTCCTATGTCTTTGTGACTATTCAAAACTGCCCTTAGACAATAAGACCCTCCACAGGATTCTCCACATACGGCGCCGGTGGCGTCCATTCCTCGTCCTCCTCAAACTCCCCATCTCCCAGCCCAGGCACCGGGAAACTCATAATCGCCGCCATGCTACCCCAAAGATACAACGAGTCACCATTCTCCTGATTCGCCGGCATAAAGTACACATTTGCCCCGGCATCTCTCATCCCATGTACGAGCTCGGTGATTTCCTTTCTCTTTTGCGGATCTCGTTCGAAGAAGAAGTTGGTGCCGATAAACACCTGGGAACCGCCCGTGATGGCGCCCATTTCAAAGGCTTTGCGGACGACGGATGGATGGTAGATGGCCCGTTCATCGCCGATGAGGACTTTCTTTTTAAAATCGCTGATGAGCCGTTCGTGCTCGCTGAAGATATTGTCACCGATGGCTCCGTTGCGGAGCGCCTCGTTGAGGCCGTGGAGGTGGCCGGTGGACGAGTGGGCAATGATCATGTTCTTGGCAACCATTTTCAGATATTTGTCGTCAGAGTTGAGGGCGAAACGGAGGCAGAATTGGCGGAAGTCAGTGGCGGTGAAACCTGGGGAAGCAACCAGGATGGGCGACGAGGTGATGTTTGGGAATACGAGGGTCATCATGGAGATGATGTCGGAGAAGAAGGAATCAGTGAGGCGGGTGCCCTTGCGCTGTTTGGCGAGGAGGATCGCCTGGCGTTTTCCACGGTATTTGGAGGTGACGCGGGCTTTGAGGATGGTGCGGAAGGGGGAGACAACGGCGATGTGAGCAATATCTTCTTGCATGACGATGGCCCGGAGGCTCGAGGCCCGGTCGTTGGAAATAGCTTCTTCGAGCAACTCGATATCAAAGCTGTCAAAGGGCTCAGGCTTCCAGAGGCCAATAGCCGCGTTTTGTTGGATGGTGAATGTGTGGTAGGTGCCAATAGAAATGTACTCGTTGGGCCGGTTGACGCGGGTTTTAACGCGGAGGGACGAGTCGGCAGGGGTGTACGAGATGGCTTCGACAATACCGGTTAGCCAGAGGTGGATGCGCTGCGATTCGTGGTACTTGTCGACAGCGTAGTTGCGGACGGTGTTGCCAGTGATGGCGTCGCCGGGGCGGAGAATGGCAGAGATGGTGTACTGCGGGATTGTCAGTTGGGTGCATATAGAGTGGTTGGAAATGGAAAATACATACAATGTCATCGTCGTCTTCGGGGACAATTTCAAGTTGCCAGCCTTGGCCGCCAGGACCGGGGGCGGGAACGAGTTCGTGGGTCCAGGTTTTTCTCTGGTCCTTCTTAGGCTTGCCGACGGCACCTTTGGTAATCTTCATTTTGACGATAGTTTTTATGTGTGAAACGAAAGTTGTCAAGATTTGTGAGTATATCTTGGTAGAAGACAGATCAAAATAACCATGGTAGTATGTGAATTATTAGATTAAGATTTGTGCAGGACTAGGGCGGCCTTTTATAGTCTGAGGTTCTTGAAGTCTAATGATGTAAATTAGCTTGACCGTAAAATTTAAAGTGGGGCTTCCCGCTGATGCATGCCTAGATGAGTACACTTTAAATCCCCTGTCGTCATTGGTTGAAATCGGAGTGATGATTGTGTCAGCGATGGCAGAGAAATTCAGGTTCAAAAAAGGAGTACTGTTAGTGGATGTTTTGTTTGTGGGGCGATGTATTAGTAGATATTATGCCGTTTATGACGAGTTAATGCCAAAGTCTAATTACGAGATTAATCACGGGGCCGTTAGAAGGATTGAAGAAAGGTATTAGGTACTACAGTTGACGTCATTAAGTCCGATATGGTCTAGGGGCTAGGATATCTCGCCCTCATCCCGAATGATCCGAGAAGGCCGGGGTTCGATTCCCCGTATCGGAGTCTTACTTCTACCTTTCTTTTTTATCATCGTGTCAGTGATTCCATAAGATATTGGTAATAGTGGTCGCTGGATACAGTACTCGGTGAATAGTCATCAATATTGGACACCAATCAAGATCTGCCGGTTTGCCAAACATCGATGCTCTTGTTACAAGTGACTGTAAGTGAGTGTATTTTTAGACTATCTTAATTTTTTCTTGATGTGATTGCGGATAATCTTGTTGGACATCTTGCTGGGGTGAGACCTGATTTTTGGTGTCAACAGCACGAACGGTGATTGTAGTAGTCTCCTTTTGTGGTGATTTACAACACATCTTCCGCATCCCGTCATAATTGTCACGATGATTAATCTCCCTCGTGTCTGGATTAAAACCCCCGACAAAATGAAGAAAAAAAGGTGTCATCCAACAGTCTATCAGACATCCACTGGGACTCCAGGTCCAAAGACAAGCCGAACTTTTGGATGCCAGACCGGTTCATAACCAAGTTGCGAGCCGGACAGGCATCAAAAAGTTTTGCTCCTCCTTGGAGCTGCAGACACAATTGACCCCTGTTGTTGAAATGGAGGGTGTCCAGAGAAGAAGAAAAACAAATCTAGGGAGGCAGGAGAAGAACTATTTATAATGTAATGGCAGTGGGTCCAAAGTCCGGAATTGGTAGTCAGCAAAGGCTGATGAGGGCGATGACAAAAAAAAAGTCAACGACGCCATTTGGGAAACTAGAATCGCACAGAAGTGTAGACTTGGTGACAATTTCAAAAATGTCAGATGCCCGCTAAAATGCACCCGATCGCGACGTGCGGGAACCAAATGCGAACCACCAGGTCTGCCACCTGACGTCAATAACAAACTTCGAGTAGTTGCATGAAGCACGTGAAATCTTTAAAACAACCAATAATAACAAGCCCTTTCGCCTTCTATTTAGTAAATATGTTCAGAAAAAAAAAAAGAACAAAAAAGAAATCATTACTGGCCGATAATGACAAGGCAAAGTGAAAGTGGACTGGTCACGTTGCATCCGCAAGTTTGTTGATGTCGAGAAAAAAAAAAGGAAAGAAATGATTTCCCCTGAACACAACCATTAAAAACCAAGTGGGGCCTTCCACCAGTTGACTATTCAATATGATTGGCCAAAAGGTAGTCTCTGGGTTAAGTTCTAAGTTGCTGTCAAAAAAAGGGTTTACGAATATCAGGTGGGGCGTAAGGGTTGCAAGGATCAGGCTGAGCTAAGCAGGAACAAGGCTGTATTGGGAAATCGACGATTGACTACCATTGCTTTACGATCCAAAGACCATCAGACAATACAAAAGGTACTGCGACAATCTCCCAATCTCCCTTCGCCATTTTCCCCGATAAGCCGACTATGAGGAGATAACGGACGGCCCGACAGGCTGGCGAAACGAGCCGAGTTTGGGTTTTGATGTTGACGGGTTGAGAGCGAGCTTGGGCTAACGTGAACCTTGGTGGCGCAGATGGCGGACGACGAACCAACGCAAGCTTCGGAGCCTTTGGATCTGGTGAGGTTGTTTTTGGAAGAAGTGGTATTTGTTAAGTTGAGGGGCGACCGCGAGTTGAAGGGGAAGCTTTGTGTGAGTGGCGATTTTTTTTTTCTTTTCCAAGATTCGGAAAAGAGAACATGGGTAGGTGGACATGATAGTTAACTAACGACTGGTGATAGGGATACGATTCTCATTGCAACTTGGTGTTGGCTGATGTTGAGGAGACGGTTTACGTGTTGGAAGATGAGGATGCGGAGGAGGGATTGAAGGTTGGTTTTGCCGGTTGATTGGAAGTGGACTTGGGGCTTTTGCGCTAACAAACAGTTGGGACAGACTTTGAACCGTAAGATTGAAATGATCTTTGTCAGAGGTGTGTATAATGAGGACTCGAGACACGGGTTTAGATACTGACTGTTTGCTACAGGGGACAGTGTTGTTCTCATCTCTCCTCACATCCCGATGTGAGAGTCTTTTGCTCGCAGTCTATCGCGTACCCGGCCCATGATACCAATATCTAGATCTATAGTTTCGTGGTTTAGTTTCAAAAAAAAATAAAACATTTCCACGCTCGTGTTTACTAGCAGGGGGGGCTAAGGCCCCTTTGTTGTTTTGTCCTTGGAGATGATTGGAATATCTTAACATCTCAGATTTCGATGGAGATTACAGTGAAGACTGTATAAATATATCTGGAAACTTGGGACCTTTCACTATTTACTAGAGGAATTATGTACACTCTATATTTGTCTTATATTTCACTTGGCGAGCTCACCTTGTTGATTCACAACATTCAATACGTGTTGATACCATTGATATCTCACCCCATCTCAAATCCGTTAACATATTACAATTAACTCATGGGTGAAGTGTATATCAATAGACTTCCTTTCAACTAAGTCAAGTCTCTTAAATACGCGGTAGCCCGATTCCAGAGTCTCATGTAACTTGACTATAAGCAGGCAAATCGGCTATGAGTTGGCCGTGGTTTTCGAGCGATGAATGTCCTGTATGCAGACGACATAGACACGAGGTGTATCCTCAAAGAAGTCTATGTTGAATAAGACTCCTGATTCCCTGGGTAGATTTGCATCCCGCAGACTGGAAATGAGTACATCCATAGCAATCAAGCCCGGTCGGGAGGGCGGTCGCGACTGCAAGAAAGTAAGCGGCCCACAATATTTTTGTGGCATGGGATCCTCTTCATACCATCGAGCCGGCGCATCTTGGGGCACATAGATGAATCCTGGCATGATGAGATGTACATCTTTGTACGGGAAACGGACTTGCCCTCCATAGGGTGCTCAGGACCAAGAAGAAATATGTGAACCATCAAAGGCATCTTTGGCCCAGTCATACTATAACCAGAGAAAAGATGCCTGGAATAATTCCAGCGGATGACTCCAGAATACGGCCTCTGGACCATTGAAGATCAAGTTGAAGAGCCACGGTACACAGTTGACTTTATCCTCACTCTTTGTGACATTTCTTCGCAAGGCTTCGAAGACGGTGTTTGTCCACAAGGACCAATATCCGGTCTTGTCTCGATTTATTTTGTTGAAATATGAGTGAACGAAGGGCATCTCTATAATTCTATGGCTATAGCTATATGAGACGGGAGACTATGTTCTGACTTCGGAGATGTAATGGCTGAGAAACTCAATATGTACCGACCATTGTGTTATGATGACTCAAATTCTGGACAGCTCGTATTGCTTCAATGTCCAGCCATGTTGAGACTAAAGGCTTTTCCAGTAAGGCAGTCTAATGAGTCTAAGTTCCCAATCAGGGTCAAATTCGAAAAGATGATAATGTATGTGCAACCTTGGCCTTTTGTCATCATTCTAAAACCATAAATAATTGGGCCTATCAACTTGATACCCTGGGATCGGATCATGTTCCTTGTCATCAATACCACAGATGAGGGTTATCGTAGCTGACCTGTAGATTTTGTCCATCTGTTAGATTTGAGATGTCTTGTGATATCCTCCATCTTGAATGATACAAAGACGGTCAACCCAAAGATAGCGGAATCCAAGATCTTTGCAAAGATGTATGACATCTCTGATCATGGGTGTAAGTGGGGCCTTGGTCAATTTCCCAGCAAGTTTGAGGGTCTCACTGTTCTCGGAGTTTAAACAAAATGCCCCATCGACGTCTTTCTCCCAAACATAGTCAAGAGAAGCATACCGCGGGCATTGACCTGACTCAAACTGGTAACACACATGGACTCTACGTCAATCAGCAACATATGTGGCGGCAGCATGTCTGTAACCTATTGTTAGCTGTGTCTATGATTTTTACAAGGCATGAGGGGCTCAAATACCTGTGACAGCATCAACCATGTCTGTAAAAGTTTCTGCGCGAGAGATCCATCTCTGTAATTGAGGAACGTGGAGTCTGTTTGGAGATGATCATTTTTGGATATAAGCAGGAAATATACGATCTGGCTTTTCAAATAAGGATATGGCCAAGATATTTACAACATTGTCCAAAGACGAATATATAGTCACGTAAAGGACACGTTCCGAATGGCAGCCGATATGGGTTGATTTGATTCTTGCAGACATAGTCCAGACAATATTGGCGAACGTACTCATCCATAGAACCCATGCTCTGGAATCATGAACCACTAGCTGGCAGCCCAAACAGTATTCATCTACCATTGCGGTGTGCTCATCAGAGTGACTATCAGGCGTGAAATTCCATTCAGACATATTCCCATTCTCAATGTCATTGAAGAGCCCCTTTCTCACAAAATGCACAGGGGACCGACGGCGTGCCATCGAGACGATAGTGCGGAATCCGATAGGTATCTCCCCAGATGGGCGACACGGTCTCATTGGCCAGCTGGAGTCGGATGGGAAATGGCGGATAAGCGGGATCTGTGTACATGACGTCGTCAATATAATGAAGAAATGAGGCAGATGAAGGCTCAACAATGAACTGCATGGAATCTTAGGATGTCGCAAGAAAGGTAACTCTTGATATAGATAACGCAGCCCGATTCCCAACTCACCAATCACAGAACCCGCACGTGACTGGTTGTAAAACGGAAATTACGACATTATGCAGTTACCTCATTCGAGATGATGATAGTCGAATGGACCTCCAATATAAATATCATCATGCTGAGCTTCTCATACATTTACCAGAGAGTTAATCGAAGCGACGCGGGCATTCAAGTTAGCTCCTCTATGATGTGTTGTACTGTAAATTTCATAAAATATCATAAAGTCTCTACTGTGTTTTCTGGGAAGGATCCGTTACACCAAGTTTCATTCTCGAGAATCCTGTAGACATGGAAGTTCAGTTTGTGGAACATGGCTATATCTTGGTCTATGCATGACGACACTCTAGTAAAGCAAAGTGAAGGTTTACGTCCGAGTTCAGTTTGCTTGTTTGTATATTGGAGCTAGATTAACCGGGGAAATACAAAACATTACAATGACCACTTAGTACGCAACGATAATATAGCTGGCATATCAACAGATTGTATTTCTCTCACGGCTAGAAACCTGGGACTCTATCTCTAGAAACACTTATCCATATAGGAACAAGCTTTCCATCCTTGACAAAGATGATGCGGGATGCAGCAAAGCTTGCTTCACAGTACATGAAAGTTCATCCTGGCTCGCATATCCTTCACTAAATTGTGTATTTGCACACCGGATTGTAAGCTCAACTGTTTGAAATATGCTTCTGCGGTATTACAGGGAACAAGGGAGAAGCCAGATCACGGTGTCGGGCTAGGCGGTTATGTTGGCGATGAAGTCAACATAGACACTCTCTTCCCTCCAGAGCTGTATGCGTGAAACCAGGGAAGGTTTGACAGCCGAACCTTGTCTGGCAAAAGAAATTATACATACCAACATATGCCATGTTCAGCATTACTTGCATGACCGCGTCATGGTTAATTCTTAATCTCAAGCCGGGGCTACTACCGTATAGCCAGCCCGCTTCTTTTTCTTTCCTTCCCCAAAACACATCTGCAGCTAAAGAATTTTTGCCCACTCGCAGATCCGACATCATTATACGTCTCCTCCACGGCCCACTTAAACCATGTAGCTCGTCCAACACTCACTTCAACAATGCCATCCTCCGTTGCTGATTGACCGTCACCCTTCTCGAAGCAAAGAATCTATGAATGATAACAAAGGACGATGGGCGCTTGCCTTTTCCATCCGTCGACCCCCCTCTAGCCGCGATTTCCCCTTGGGATATTCAGCTATCAGCTATGCGTGGCCCTATGGGTGTGATTCCTACTTGGTTGTCTTTTTTTTTAATCATCGACGAAGGTTTTGCCAGACAACCCAGCAGAAAAAAGTCCGTGTGTTGCATTTACTTTTTTTTAGTGGAACAGTCGTCGCTCTTTCGGCTCATTGCGAGTCGAGTTGGTGGAGAATTTGGAATTGCCTTTGGCAAGTAGCTGGCTTATCGTGGAGGTTGACCGGTGGTTGTGTGTGGGGGGGAGGGGATTGGATGAGAAAGGTTTTGTTGGGCTCGCGGTGTTTGCAGACACGGAAAATAAATAAAAATGTAATTTTTTTCTTTGATGCAGTCATGAAGATCGACCAAAAAGGGGGGAGAGGTGAGAGGTGCGATTGACCGTCATTGCAACAGCCATGTATAAAACGGGGTCTTGGGGTATTTTTTTTTCTCTTCGGGCCGTCCTGGTGAGTATTTCTTGAAATATGGTCAAGGTTTGCCTCCTCTCCCAAAGTTCGTAACTTCCTCAAATCTATCTTGTTTTCGTTCTTTCCCAAGATAACTGCGGTAATCCATCCCAAGGTAGTTTCTTCTACTACGTTGCTCTGCTATACTATGTTTTCTACCCTGTCTCTGCCCTACCCTATGTCGAACTCTTCCGTCCAGTCCCACTACCACCACTACCATTCGCCTGGCAATCGCCTGAAGCTGCACATCCGATCCGCTGCGGATACCCTACAGGACTTTATCGATGATAACGGCCAGGCGTTGTCGCAGGTTCCCGAGTTGTGGGTGCGGTTACACCGGATGAGTGACCACATGAAGCAAGCCAAGTTTGAGGTGGAGAATGAAAAGGAACTGGCGGTGATTTTCAACATGCCGTTGACTGGCTTGCCGATGGAGGATCCTAGGCCACCGTTGGTGGAGGAGGTTTCGAGGGTAATAGAGGCGTGTGCTCAGATTAGACAATGGGTTGAAATTGGTGAGTTTACTGTTGGGATATCATGTATTTGATAGATGTGCTGACATGTTGGGACTAGTACGCGGATGGCTTGCTAACGGTATCGACGAGCAACAATGGTTGCTCTTCAGACACAATGAAGCGTCGGAAACGATTGGCTCAGTGTTATATCAGTTTCAGGTCAAATACTTTGATGAAATCGTCAGATACCCACAGGAGGGCTTTCGGGACTACTATCCCGAAGATGACGAGGATGGAAATGTTGATGGTGATGATGGAGAAGAGCATGTTGGATTTGGCGGAACGGCTCAAGCTAGACATGGGCAGCTGACGCCGAGGTCGAGAGGGCAGAGTCCGGAAGTGCAGCCGGTGGAGATGTCAGCGGTGGGGTCGAACATGTTTTATGAGGTGGTATACCATGGGAATGGCCAGCAGGGGGATCCACATGGTCAGCAACTGGGATGATGGGGAGATAAAGAGGTGATGGCAGAGCTGGTCTAGAAGATATTAAAGCATACGTTGCAGAATTTAGAGCACAACAGGCTAGTACAATTGTTTAACTCTCCAAGATTTTCCCTGTCTACCCACCTTGGTAAAGGTCTTTGTATGCTAGCAGAGAATAAAATCAACCACAGCTTCTTTTTTGCGTCTCTCGCTTTCCGCCCTAGTCAGTCTTTCTCCCCGTACTTGTCCAGCATGTGACCAGAGTCTCCATTCGACCACCACCCATCCCACTTTCCTGTAGATTTTGTTATTGGCATATTCTCCGACTCTTTCCAAACCAGCAGTGCGCCATCTTGGATTCTGAGTTTTCTGAGATCTCTGATTTGTGCTAGATATAGATCGTCATTCCCGTAAAACCTAGCCCTGTAATCAGGCAAGTCCCAGAATATACGGTCACAGACTGATGGGTACCGCTGTCGAATTTGAGACAATTTCTTGGCGGCCCCTCTCAAATACGCCCAGTCCGTCGTCTACACACCGGGTTCCAACCCAGCCTTCTGAGGAATAATCAAATTGGCATTCCCTGGGCAAGCCATGGTATCCAACAACTGAAACATGGGCTTCTTACGGACATCCAGCTTATTCCTCCGTCGATCCTCATGACGAATGACACTCGTCCTAACTTCATATTCAATCTCTCCCGGCACCCGCGCCCACGTCCACGACGGAAGCTCGGTCCGTTCCATTTGACCCTCCCGCCAGTTCCCGGTGGCTCGCCACATGATGCAGTCTTCGAACCACTTTAAGGGGATCCCGTGGATGAGGACCTCGCTGGACGACTTTTCAAGGTAGACTTCGAGGATTCCCTCGATACAATTAATGTTGTTGGTTTGTTTTGTTAGATTTCGTTTTGAACTTGCCTGGATCAACTGGGTGTAGGCTACGGGGTCCCCTGAGCGCAAGGACATATCGACTCCCAACTTGAGAGACTCCGTTCGTATCTCGAATGCTCCATCCATGACCTTTATCCACACCGACGACTCATTCGTAAATTGAGCCGTTGCTAAGCCGTCATCTTTCCTCTCAGGAGATTCCATGGAGCTATTCTTGAGGACAATTACTCGCGGGGTAATGTACAATATCTTGTATGATATGAGTTCTTCCTGCAGAGTCCAGCCGCGCGTCGACCAGTAATTCTGATGGAGACACTGCTCGTACGCATCCTCCAGCTTTGCCAAACGCGCGACATTCTTGGGCTGGTGGCGTGTTTCCCATGTCAACTGCTCCGCCGGGTTCAAATCAGCGAGGATAGCAGCCTGCAGTGTCTAGTCTGCCGTTAGCTCCGAATGCGTGACCATTGGCACATGGCCAGTCTGCCCTCCGGCCCGTCTTGTCCGGGCTTTCTTCCTCCGTCGGATTGCGGGCGAGTCACCGGGGATTTGAAATCTGCTGACGGGGAACGATGCGTCGTGAATGCGTCCGGAGACTCGCCTCTTGCCGGTTCGGGGGGCGTACCAGGTTAGTCCCATGAGTGCTGCTATGGATGGCCAGGCGGGCTGTCGACGCTTGGTGGAATATCCGGGGATGAAAGAGTATTCTTCTTGGCTGAAGCAGCAGGCGATGGTGAGGTGGGACAGCTGATAGACTTTGTGCATTTTCTTGAATTGGTCCGAGTCATCTGCCTTTTTGGGTGTTGTTGGTCTCGTGTCAGGCGCAGCTTCGATATCCTCAAATTCCTTTTGTATCATGCACAGTCTGTCAATCCAAAGATATCTGAAACCACATTCCTTCACCAGGCTCATCACATCTGCGATGAATCTCGATACCGGAGCGTGTCTCAGTGTCCCTTCCTCTTGCAAATCCCGGAGATTATCCCGCGTGAGAACAAACGTGCTGGGCTTTCTGGTCTCCCAGACATAACTAAGTGCCACATATAGAGGACTGTCTGGATACTCTGGCAACAACCTATGCAAAACAAGACATTGTCGCTCCAAGTCAATCAGGCGCATGTTTTTAGGCAAATCTTTCTGATGCTGCGTTTGAATTGTAGGGCCCTCTGCAAACTTTCAGTCACGTGAGTTTATCAATATAAGTACAGATACTGACCTGTCGGTGGGAGCTTCTGGGTCATTTCTCTGATGACCTCGACATTGAAGCGATACGGGGGGCCCCAAGGGACCACTTGCCACGGTACCGGCCATCTCGGGCAGTAACAAAACAGCAGGTAGATCCTCTTATCGAACTCTTTGAACTTTAGCCGTACCTGGCATCTCCTGACTTGTCTGTTCAGCCCTGCGAAATCTTCCACCAGCTCATCTTGAAGAATCCATTCGCCCACCATGGGCATGTAGTCCGCGATTTCGAGATGCACGACGTCTTTTTCTTGCGGGATAAGCCATTTTATCTGGAAATAGATTGCGTGGCAGAGGATACAGAACCGTTCAAGGCCGGGTTCATTTGGCTTGGGAACTGTCTTGCATATCAGCAACCAAGTATCTCGACGAGATGGGACTTAGAGGATGTGGCTCTGTTGGCCATGGGTAGGCAGGCGTGTTTGCGATTATGACAGAGCATATTCGGCAAAGATATCGTTTGATTTCATCGGGGTTTCTGACTTTTTCAAATTTGAAAATCTTAGCTCGTAGTGCCCACGGGTCCGACATGACAGTGACATTGAGGTAGACTGAGAAGACTATGTCCCATAGACTGTCATACCATCTGGAATATCTGAAAAGCTATAAAAAAAATTACAGGCTTAAATAGCATCATGACGTGAATCCAGCATATCTATAATGTACAACATAAATCTCAAAAACAGTTGTGATGCTGCATATTGCCTAGAGCCTGCTGTTCCAATTATGGTATTGTCAATGATCTGCCATGCTTAAGCGTTAAGCGAGAGCCTGTACTGAGCAGGCTGTCATAATGTGAAGGCTAGGCAGATTGTCCACAGCAGATGTGACGAGCAGAAATAGCACATAATCATAAAAGATTTGTCTGGAAACATGAAGTTGGTGAGGAAACAATAATTGGTTATGGTATGAACCTGTGCGACTTATAATTCTATAGGGTTAGGGTATTCTTGCTCTGAGACCCCTGCCTTGTGCAACAATATCTACTGCTTGGTTCATGATAATCCAATGACCAATGAGCACATGTCAGTCAAAGAAGACATCTTCAATTTGGGTGTTACCCGTTACACAGGATTATACAAGAAGTTCCAGTAGACGATCCATGTTACGTAAGCTTCATCGATCAGTGAACTCACGTGACAGATATAATATCGTAGAACATCGCAACATGACACAAGTTCAAAACTACATATTTACAGAACAATTGTTAAATGTACATCATTAAATGCAACCCTATATCCCAAAAAACGCCATCCAAACAAAAAAGAAATGTAATTTTTCCATTTTTCCATCACCTCTCTTTACTCCTCCATCTCGTCTTCCTCCCTCTCCTCCTTCTGCCTCTTCTTCTCCTGTCTCGCCTTGTGCGCCAAAACCCAAGCCTGCGCCTTCGCCATAACCTTTTCCCTCCCCTTCTCATTCGTCCGCCCCTCCCACTCTGCCCACCGCTCAAACCATCTCCGCGCCTGCACCGGCTTCAACCCCTTCACCCTCGTCCTTCGCTCAAACAAATCGTGAATAACCTTAACGTCCGCCTTCTCCCCCTTCTCCTGCACGGAAACCGCATGCGCCAGTTCCAAATCAAGCAACTGAGACCACAGGTCGCCCTTCTTCGAATTGGCGTCGAGGATGCCCGCAAAGAACGTGCGGCCTCTCTCCACATCGCCGTGCGGCGACCGGTATTCAAGCGCGGCAAACTTAATGCTGAGCGCCAGGGTGTCTCGGTCGTCCTTGAGCGACTGCATGGCGCGGGCAAGCAGGGCGCGCGCCTTGTCGGGGCGCCCGAGCGTCGCGTGCAGGAAGTGCGCGTAGTTAACCCAAACCTCGGGGCTCCTGGAGCCAAACTTCTTGACCATAGAATCGAAAAGCTTCTCGGCTTTGTCGAACTTTTGCGTCTGGATGTAGATGGAGGCGACGCGGGAGTAGACTTCCTGCTCGTCGTTGTACTGGCAGGCGCGGGTAAAGACGTCCTCAAGGTGCTCGGGGGTGCCGAATTCGGCTTCCAGGTTGATGTAGCCCAGCCAGACGTTCAGCTTGGCGGTTTCCTCGCGGATATTGATGGTCTTGATGGCCCGCTCGGCGATCTCGCGGGCCTTGGAGATGTCCGCGACCTGTAGAGGAAGGGTAATGTACTCGAGCCACAAATCTGAAGAATCGGGTGACTCTAGGAGGAGCTTCTCGTAGTCGGCGGCCGACTTGGGACCGGAGGCATCGACGGTCTTGTCGGTTTGGATGGCGTTCTTCTTGGACTTCTTGGTTTTGACGGGGGCAGAGTCAGAGTCGGAATCGGAGACAGAATCAGCGAAAGGGTCGGCGGTCCAGTCGTACTTCTTGCCAGAAGTGGCAACGCCAGACTCATCGCCAGACTCCTCTTCGTCCTCGTCGTCGTCCTCTTCCTCCTCATCATCGGAGCCTTCCTCGTCGTTAACGTCGGCCATCTCCTCATCAGAGTCCTCGGCATCCTCATTCCCGTACAAATCGGCTCCGCTCATCTCGATATCCTCGTCATCAGACTCCTCACCCTCAAAGTAGGAAGCCTTAAGACCAAAGTTGATACGCTTTTTCTCCAGGTCAATGCTGAGAACCTTGACCTTGACACGGTCACCCTCCGAGTACAGTTTCCGGGCATCCGCAACAGGCTGCTCGGCCATCTCACTGCGGTGGCACAGACCACGGACACGATCGGCATTGTCAATCTCGATAAAGGCACCATACTCTTCAACCTTGCGGATGACACCAGTGAGGATCATGTCCTCCTTAAGATCATGCCAGGCCCTGGGAGCAATGTAGTTGGCGGCCAGGGCAGACTCCTTCAGGCTAAGCTCCAGACGGCCGGCCTCCTTGTCGAGAGAGATGATGCGACCTTTGACGAGCTGGTCGACCTGGTAAGAGGCCTTCCAGTCCTTGATGTACTTGTCGGACAAGTTAGAGATCTTGACACGGCCGGTAGCGGAGCCACCAAGGAGGACAAAGAGACCATTGTTGGAAACGGACTTGATGAACCCGCGAACAATGGCGCCAGCCTCCAAATCCTGCACAGAAAAAATCTCCTTATCAACAACAGTCGACGAGGAACTGACAATGCGTGAAGCACGAGTAGACAAACGAACTCTCTTGTTGGGGCGGTTCACATCAACAACAGAGACCCGAATGAGGTCATTCTTCTTGTAGGCAGCCGGGTTCGCTTTGGAAAAGTCATCAACCAAGTCAGGCAAATGAACAGGTCCAGAAACTTCCTCAGAAAGCTTAACGAGGACCTGGCGATCATTCACCTTGGTGACGCGACCAGGCAGGATGGCCCCGGGAGTCACAGAGTCCCAGGTAATGGCGGACTCAGACTTGTCACGGACGGTCAAACCAAGGAGTTTGCGTTCCTTGTCAATGTTGGTGACGGTAACGGTCAGGGCGGAGCCAACGGGGAAGTTCGCCTTGACGTCAGAAAGGAGCAAAAGATCATCCGACAGGTCAACGGCGGCGATGCGGCCGCGGACATTGGGGGCAAGGGAGACCCAGACATGGTGGGAATCGCTGTTGTTGATGAAGGAAAGATACTTGGAACCAACCTTGACGTCGGCAAAGGTAAGGGGCTTCGGCTTGTCGGCGGCAAGATCGGAGGGACGAGCAGTAAGCTCAAAGACCTGGTGGGACTTATAGCGGTGGGAAATGGGGAGGTAGCTATGGCTTCTGGCATCGTGGACACCGAGAACGCGGACGGGGATCGTGTCACCCTTGGACAGGTGGGCGAAGGGAGCCCTGGGGTTCTTAATGTCATCGGCAGAATCGAAGAGCTGAGTGGCATCAACACGGCCCTGAAGTTCAGGAGACTCAAAAATAGAAACATTGATCTGGGTCGCCTTAACACCGGTGATCTTGGCAGTCAACTTGGTGCCGAAGCCAAAGTCACCCTCAATACCCTCAATTGCAGGCATCGCAGGGGTCTCCTTGGCCTTCTTCTCAGTCTTGGTACCAGCAATGACAACTACAGGACGGCCCTGCTCGGTGTTGAAAGAAATAACCTCGACAGGCACGGATTGATGGAGTTCAAAGCCAAAGTTGGGCTCCTCGCGGACATCGGCCGGCATCCGGGACTTGGGAAGAAGGGCGGTAGCCTTGGAAGCAAAGTGGACGAAGACGGCAGTTGCGGTGATGTGACCGATAAACCCGGCATAGGTAGAGCCAACCTGGACGTCCTTGACTTCGGCGATCAACTTGCCCTCTTTGGCGGCAGCGGCAAGAGACGGCTTCTGGGAAAGGGTGATGGCGCGACGGTGCTCGTGTTTCTCGAGGACAACAAGGTCCGACAAAGACTGACCAACATGCAACTTCTTGTGCAAAGCACGGTTCTTGGAACCCGACTTGTCAGAAAGTTGCCCAATGGGCAGGAAAGCCTTGAGGCCAGAGTCGTTGAGCTCAAGGACAACCATATCGTCAGCCTTTTCGGTAATCTTGCCCGAAACGGACTCGCCGATCTTGAGATTCTGGAGGGCAGTCTGTTTCTCAACGCCGAAAGCGGAGGGATCACGGCAGGAGACAACAAGGCGGCGCTTCTCGGGGACAACGTCGAGAATGTGGACGGAGACGACCTGGCCGACGCGGAAGTGCTCAGCGGGATCTCTGATAAGGGCCTCGGACATCTGAGAAACGGGCAGGAAACCACGAAGGTTACCGTAGAAGTGAATAAAGGCACCGTTGTGCAGAAGCTTGGTGATGGTACCGGGGATGCGCATGCCAACAGTGGCCTCTTCAAGAGAGGTGATGACGGGGGCATCGGAGTTGACGAGGGTCTTCTTGAGGGTGAGCTTCAGTCTGCGGGCGACGGGGTCCATGGCGAGGACACGGGCCTTGACCTGGACGCCGGGGCGAAACTTCTTTTCAGGGTGTTGAAGCTCAAAGTCAGCAAGATGCTTGGTGGTAATAAAACCAACGATGCCGGAGCCAATCTTGGCGATGACGCCGGTAACACCGTCGGGTCCAACGGGGACGCTTTCGACAGTGGCAGTAACAATGGCACCGACGGGAACATCTTCCATGTGGAGGTACTGGCGGGCAAGCACAGAAGGCTGAAGAGACAGCTGGAAGAGACCATCCATAGCATTATACCCCGTGATTCGAGCGCGGTGCTTGGATTCCAGCTTGTAGGAGCCGGAAGAGGCCATAAGGGCGTCAATCTTCTCGTCGGAGAGAGCAGAGATGTGGGCGAAACCGCGAAAGTCGGCGCGGCCAATGTCGAGGAAGAGACCCATGGTGGCCTCAACGTGCTTGACAGTAGCCTCTTCAATGAATGAAGAAATGGGGATCTGCTTGGTAGGGACGGCGCCACCGATCCTCTTGGAGTCGAGAGCAAGGATGTGAGGGAGGACGGAGATACCGACTTTGGGGTCACCGGTGATAGAAGGAAAAGTGCAGATGATTCTAGCCTCAATCTTGTTGCCAATCTTGTACTTGGCTTCGAGGTCGGCGCCGAGAGGGCCAACACCGGCGTGGATAAGGTCAGCGGTAGCGTCGAGGGAACCCATGATCTTGCCGTAAAGACCACCCCAGGTAGTGCCGCCGATGAGAACCTCGACAACAGTACCAGGGGCAAAAGTACCAATTGTCGTAGCATTATGGGGCGCCGCCTTGATCGAGGAGACCTTTGCGGACTGAGTAGTCAACTGGACAACTTTGCTAGACTTACTGACAACCTGGCAGAAGAAGACAGCGCCAGGCTGCAGGCGGTCCTCGGGGATATTCTTGTCGAGCTCCTTACGGGGCAGGAAACCACGGATATCCTGACCGGAAATACCAAGGTCCATAACGCACCCCTTCTCCTCAACGGAGACAATCGACGCCATGACCATGGCATTGGTAACCAACTCGCCGGCCGACAACCCCGCGTTCGCATCCGCCGGTCTCAGTGACAGGTCAATGTGTCTTCTCGCCTTCCCAGAGCCATCATTGGTGCTCAGGATACCAGCACGGACATACTGGCCAATAGAGAAAAGCTGGTTGAGGTCGACGTCGTCGGGGGTCTCTTCGGTGTCTTCTTTGTCGTCAGAGGCGTCGGCAGCGGCTTGCAGGCGGGTGGTGAGAGCATCAGAGATGTAAGTGATGGAGACGGAACCGGTAAGGTTGTTGGGAAGGTCGAGGGTGAGACTGAAAGGCTTGATGTCGGTGATTTGGGCGAGGATAGTGGAGCCCTTAGCGACTTTCTATGGGGGTTATTAGTACAAGTACATGACATAAGCAGGTAGCAACTAGGGTTGTAACGTACTCTGAAGCTGAGTGCTTCAACCTTGACGGCATTCTCGTCCTTGATGCCAATCTTGGAAGCATCTTTTTTAGACTTTTTGGTGGCCTTGGTCTTCTTCGGCGCACTCTCCGCCAACTCATCCTCGGCAATAGCATCCGCTCTTGCTTCCATACCAATCTTCTTATGCTCCAACGGCGTCAAAACACTGGCGCCACCTCTAGGAAACAGCGGCTCCTCCTCTTTTAATGAAGTCAGAATAGACTTGGAGGGAGCCTCGGCGACTTTGTTTGCATGCTCCTTGAAGGCGCTGGCCTTCTTGCCGGCGGCGGTGGCGAAGACGGCATTGCGCTTGAAGGCATTCTTGGTCGCGGAGGTTTTGGCAGATTTCGCGGGGGGGTTAGACCCAGGGGCCTCTTTGCGTTTGAGAGTACTCATGATTGGGAGAGTGGTTGTTTGGGGGCGCAGTGTCTTCTCGGCCAGCGATGGGGGAGAGGAAAGCTGGGAGGGGGACACTACGTTGTTAGGGAGGGAAAGAAAGAGAAATGGAAAAAAAAAACAAAAAAGAAAAAAAGAGAGACGACGGTAAGACGGTAGCCAATTAAGGCTGTTGGGAGAATTATAGATAGGCTATGAGGGGTGGGTGATATACAATGGGAATGTTTTCTCGTCCGTCTCTGGCTCGGCAGAGATCGTGAACGGGGTGGTTGCTGAAAAGTATAGCCAAGACCAAGTTCCCAAAACTTTTTTTGCGGGACCAGGATATGATAAGATAACAAGTCGCATGGTGGAACCGTAGATTACCCGATGCAACTAACCCTAGAGCTATGTAGACTAGTCTAAACCCTATCTAGAGGGTACGTACCCCCAACCCTACAGCTAGGTGTCATCACATGCATTCCAACTCTAACTATCCCTGGTCACTGATGGTCAGGCCAATACAGTAATGATGCTGGTCACATTGGCCGGCCAAGCAGGTGATCGGAATGCAGGTCACAGACGATGCAAGCTTTATAGGCTGCAGCAGGGATCTTGACGTCGTTGGTAAACACGTTTTGTGATATGTGGATATGTTTTGATATTCGATGGAGGGAGACAGTATCCAGGAAACATTAATATCTATATAGCTTCCATTTAGTTTGGCGGCTTGTGACTTTTATAGTTTTGTTGGGGAATAATTAATGATTGATGAACTAGTGATGAGAGCACAGAGGTGTGGATTGTTAGACAGCAATTAGTGAGAATCATGGGTTTGTTTGGAATGAGAAACTAGAGTGCAGCTTGTCTTTTTCTTTTCCTGTTTTTTTCTGTTTCAGTGTTGTTTACTTTTCTACGTGATATTTTGATTTCATCTTCCTTTCTATTTAGTTGGGTTTATTTCTTCGTTTTCACATGTTTAGAAAATTGCGAAAGCTGCAGCGCCAAGATGGCGATAATGTGAGCGCAGATACTCTCGGCGCAGTCGCAACATCGCCGTCGGCAGCGGCCCCTCCACACCAAGAACCCGCCACCACACAAAATGATGATTCTCCTAGAAAAACCACTGGATCACCAGCGCCAGCGAATCCCTCATCATTATTACCACCACCACTACCACCACTACCACAATCATCGCAACATGCGCCATCGAAATCACCCTTGAATTCAGATACCGCCAGCATCAAATCTTCAAACACCCTTCCTCGGCGAGTAAGTATTTATTTCTGTCCACATCTACACCACAAGCCCAACGAACTTCTCACTAACCATCATCGCCAATATCCACCAGGTAGGCAAGAAACATAGTTGGTATGGCTCACTCCCCCGCAAGGCCACGGCAGCATCTTCCGTAACTCGCGAAACCATCCTCGGCGACACCTTCCAACCCACCACCGCCACCACCACCGCCAACATCTCCCGCCTCGACCGCGCCATCAAACGCGCAACAAGCACCCAAAGTCTCCGGCCCTCATCAAAAGACACAATGTCGGCGAATCCCCTGACAAATGAGAACCTGGGACCCACTGATGCGAGCCTCACTTCGGGATCCACATCGACGGAGACATCTCCGGTCGCCCGGTCGCAAACGGAGCCGGTGACGTCAGAAGGGCATGGAAAGACAGGGGGTGTGCAGAGATCCAAGGCTGATGACGGGCCAGGGCCAGCGAAGCAGATTGATGAGGTGGCAGGTGCAGATGCAGATGCTACCGATCGCAATGGTGCAGCAGGTGATGAAACAGTAGCACAAGACGAAAGAGCAGCACCGGCAGAAGTCGGCTGGTTTGGCTGGTTGCGGGGGCAAACGGTAGCCGAGGCGAGCTCAAGTGGCGATCAAAGCAACCAGGCGTCGCAACAGGGCGATGCAATGAAAGCTGATGAACCAGAGGCACCGGAAATACAAGCAGAATTGCCTTCTACCGAGTCCGCAAACTCGGAATTGCAAGCACCGATGTCTTATGTTTCGTGGCTGGGGTCTTTTTGGTACGGGACCGAAACTGCGGAATCCGCCCCGCGGGATCCTACAGGTAAGGAACAGGCTGCATGCAATGAAACCTTTCTAGGAGCCGCAGAAGCAGAGACAGCCTCAGGTGCCCCACCAGCAATAACGTCAATCACGGCGGCCAATATGGCGAAAATGTCATTGTCAAATTCAACCTGGGCTTTCTGGTCGAGGCAGCCCAAGGAAGATAGCAAGGGGCAGAAAAAGGCCGACAATGGCGAGTTGGCAGTCATGGGCGGGGCCTCAGAGGGTGACCTGACGACAGTCGGCGACGTCGAGGCACCAAAGAACGCCAAAGAAGAACCGTCCTCCGCTTCCTCGATCATCAAGGCAAAGAAACGCCTGCACACCTTCGACCCCAACACCACCGCTACCTCCTTCCCCAAAAACCCCTCCATCGCCTCTCTCGCCTCCGAGTCCTCCGACACGACCACCCCCGTAAACCCCAATATCCTCCTTCCGTCTTTCAAATCAACCTACAAGCCCGAGCCAACCCCTTCCCTCGTCTCGCAAATCGCCAATCTCATCCTGCACCCCGCGAGTGCGAATCCTGTGCCTCTGCGCCATGTTTTCCGGACAGCTGCGCCTCCGGAGCGTCCGATCAAGAAGGCGATATCGATTGGCGTGCACGGGCTGTTCCCGGCGGTGTATCTGAGGCCGATGGTTGGGCAGCCGACGGGGACATCGCTGCGGTTTGCAAACCTGGGCGCCAAGGCGATTTCACGGTGGACAGGCAGCCATGGCTTTGGCGACTGCGTGATTGACAAGGTGGCTCTGGAGAGCAAAGGCAAGATCATGGAACGGGTGGATAATCTGTGGAAGCTGCTGCTGAACTGGCTCGATGAACTCAAAGAGGCCGATCTCATCCTAGTGTCGTGCCACTCGCAGGGCGTCCCTGTGAGCATCATGCTAGTGGCCAAGCTGCTCGGCCTTGGCGTCATTGGCGGCGGAACACGAATTGGCATCTGCGCCATGGCCGGCGTTTGCGGCGGGCCGTTCCCAGACTACAAGGCAAGTATAGGCATGCTCATGGGGTCCGCCGCCGAACTCTGGGAATTCTCCCGCCCCGACAGCGCCATCTCTAGCAACCTCGAGCACTCTCTCAAGGAAATCCTCCACTGGGGCGTTCGCGTCACCTTTGTCGGCAGCATGGATGACCAGGTAGTCCCCATGGAGTCGGCCGTCTTCTCCTCGGCGCATCATCCGTACATCTACCGCGCCGTCTTCATCGACGGGCGGTTGCACGCGCCCGATTTCATCGCGAACCTCGTCGGCTTCGCCCTCAAACTGCGCAATCTCGGCGTGCCCGACCACGGGCTGATCCGTGAGCTGTCCATTCCGCTGGCCGGGTCTCTGTATAGCGGCGAGGGGCACTCGCGGTTGTATTATGACGACCGAGTGTATGATTTGGCGCTAGCGAATACACTGGAGACGACGAGGGTGCCAGGGAAGGCGGTTGAGTGTGTGATGGGGAAGAGGGAGGGGGTGGCGGAGGGCAACCCGTATGTGCTGCCGTGGGTGTTGCGGGGGGTGCTGGAGGAAGGGGAGCGGGATGCTGAGATGAAGAAGGAGGTGGAGAGGTTGGTGGGGTTGTTTGAGAGTTGGAGGCCGGGGACTAAGGCGTTGAAGGATGTCAAGTATCGGTTGGAGGCGGTGAGGTCGAGGCTGTGAGGGTTTGTTAGAGTATACGGGTGGACTGGATTAGCATATTTAGCGTTGCATTTTTTTATTTTTTTTTTCCTCCATGGGACTTTAACAAATAGTAATCATCATTTGTTTAATGTGTTTTCTTTTGCACTTTCAAGATGGATATTTCTTTCTTTCTGGTAAACTACATACTACATATAACAAAACTAGTGTACACATCGGGGCGACCAACCCCTCCTTCCCCCACACCGGCCCGGCCTCCCGATTATCCAAATCCTATCAATACAATACAATACAACCCCTTTCTTCCTCCTACTAGCTCACCGTCTCCCCAACCCCCACCTCTCAATCGTATCCTGAATCTCCTCCCAACTCGGGCTCTTCCCCCCAAACCTGAACCCCCCCGCCTCCTGTAACACCACCGTCGGCGCCCCACTACTCCTCCCCCCATTCTGTACCGCCCCGCCAAACACCATGCTCGCCACCCTCCGCAAGTCATCCACCGTCAACCGGTCAATCGCCTGGCACATCTCCCACACCGGGATCTTCTGCCCATGAATCTGCACCTGGCGCCCCAAGTCTTCCAGTTCCACCATGCGTGATTCAAGGTTCATAAGCAGGGAAGACCGCAGCTGGTTCTTGGCCCGGTTGACCTCAGGGGCCGTAAGAGCCGAGTAGCCGGTTGCTGACGTCAGTTGCCGGAGCTCCCGGCACATTACTTGGAGCATGGGGAGCGTTCGGCCGGGGATGCAGCTGCCCGAGATGCCGAAGAGGCCCGTGTCGGTGTACGTGTGATTGAAGGCAACGCAGCTTTCAACCCAAGCGTGCTGATTGAGGACATGCGTGTATAGGCGGGAGTACATGCCCTTGCCCGGGCCACCGGCGGAGAACGACCCACCGCCACCAAGGAGAAACTGCAGAGTGGCAAGCGCGTAGATGTCGGGAGACGAAACGGGAAGACCTTCAAAGGCGAGGTGGATGTGCGTAAACGTCGGCATATTAGGGTTCGGCGGCGCCGGCTGCGCGGGTAATTGCAAGAAACCACCAGTGTAATCCGCCACATCTGACGCCGGGGGCTCCGCGCGCAACTCTGCAGCAGTAGGAGGGGTGGGGACCACATCAGCATCATTTGAAAGACCCTTCAGGAACGGAACCTTGGACAAAAGCCCCAAGGAATTAGACGCACTACCTTTCACAGTCCCCTCGACGTGTGCCGCGGCATCCGCCTCGACTTCCTCGGCCAACATGTCGCCAAAATGTCTCTCCGCCAACTTGCAGGCCTCCTCATGCTCCACACCCGCAAACGCAACAACCACCCTCTCCGGCCGGTAGAAGCGCCGTCTATACTCCCTCACGGTCCCCGGCGTAATAAGGTCCAATCTCTCCTTTGGACACAGTAGCGGGTTCCCCAACGTATTCTTTCTAAAGGCCGCTGTGTGCACCAACTCCGGCAAAATCATCTCAGGCTTACTCCAAATCTCCTGCAGCTCATATCTCGCCGTCTCCACCTGCTCGGCAACCTCCTCTTCCGTAATCTTCGGCCGTCTCACCGTCTCCGCAAGGACCCCCGTCGCCTCGTCGACTGACCGATTAAATGTCATCGCTTGGTACATCATGGCCTCCCGCGATGACGCACAATGGATGTTTCCACCCAGCGACTCCACAGTGTGCAGCATATCGTCGGCAGTATACGAGTCCGTCGACTTGAAGGCCAGCCTGTCCATGATGTGCGAGGTGCCACGAAGAAGCGGCGTCTCATAGCGGGAGCCAGCGTCAATGTAGACGCCGATGCCGGTGAAGGGGCCGGGGATAGGTTCGGAGGTGATGCGGAGGCCATTTGGCAATGTCGTAATTGGTTGTGGGGCGGTTTTCGGGGCACGCTGTAGTCTGTTAGTCTTCATGACTACATCATCAGTGAACACAGGCTGAAAGAACATACAACGGGGGTGGCCAGGCCACGGGCGAGCCGCAGGGACTTCCATACACTGGATGGCCGGAGGGTATTCCGCAGCATCTTGTCGTTTTGACGGACTGGCTACAAAAGGAAAGTTGTATGACGGACAACCGAATTAACGGAGGAAAAGGACAAGTAAAGAAAGAAAAAACAAAATGGGGGCCACCCGTGAAGTCGTCCCAATATTACGCTGTATGCTGAAATCCCGCAATGGCTTTTGCGATGACGTTGTGTACTTCCGGGACTTTGCGCTAGGCTGTTCTGCAGTTCTTGTTTGTTACAAACCAGAAATTTCAGAGTTTATCGGACCAATGAGAATGGTGGATTTAGTGGACCCTAGTGTGAGTAATTACTAACCCTAAAAAGCTTGTATTACTGATGGTCACAATCTTGGAATTTACAAGGACACAATACTTTTTTGAAAAAAATTTGGTTCTATTTTCTTGTATTTACTAAGTAATAAATGGCCCAACTTTGGCTGGCTCAATTTTTCTGATTAGGACTTCCCACAGTGAATAGATTCAACTGATCTCGTAACCTGGCAACACAACAACGTATACATGTACATAACTCACACAAACTGGAACAGACTAATGACAACCAAGTCCTTGCTATTCGTTGTCAAATACGAAACGTGCTTCCTTTTACATGACAAAAACGCCCATATCAATAGGAAAATGTGAGATTCACAAAACAAGAACCAGTGGGTATCAACAACAGTTGGCGGTCAACCATTTTTTTTGTTTTAGTTAATTGCTTGAGGCCAAAGTAGAGCAAAATTTCGTCCAGATTACTTTTAGCTGGTCGATGTCTCCTGCTGTGTTCACAAGCCATCCAGTGGCAAGTGTCTCATGTGCGAGGTCTCATACTGCGTCATGGCGGGGCAGAGATGAGTAGCAGAGGACTATGAACTTCTGGATTGATGGAAAGAAGGGCAAAAGAAATGAAAGAAATCCAGAAGAAACCATGATTTGAAAAGACATCCCACAAACGGAGTCCATAATAAATGTGTCAAGGCTGTTTCAGTTACCAGTCAAGTACTGAAAGTGGGTAGCTTCGAAGACAATGTCAAAGCATCCGGGCGGTGGGCCTTTCCCAGAGTATGCAGCAGACTAAGTTGGTAAATGCAACTCTAGGCTCAAGTGATACACAGCAACGCGTGAAACTAACCACAAATTGTTCATCACTTGACCCTCACGAGGGACGAGTAGAAAACTTTGGACTAAAACGCTATGTGCCAATCCAAAAAGATTGGCTGGCCTTACATGTACCACATAGGAGCATCCACAAAGGATAGTGGCCGCCGGTAGAAGAATCGATGGGTACCAAGTATCGTGCCGTAAATGTCGAGCGACATGCATGTGTGGCTACACTGGTCCTACAGAAAAAAGATGCCACGTCGTTAACTGACGTGGAGATTCTGCTCGTGATGTATTTGGACTTCTCCACTGACTCGGCTCAATGACCGATTGCGATGTCGAGACTTTGCTGGGCCTCGATCACTACAGTTCTGTGTTAGTTCGCCTGTGTCAAATAGATGTGAAATCCCCAGTAGTTCAAGATAAGGACTCTAGCACAAAAAAAAGGGTCGTGGTCTACTTACTCCCGCCGGAATGGCCGATACCCAGACCTGTGGTGTATGTCTCCATTTGCCCAGCAGAATCGCCTTCACGGAACATTGAGTCGAGAGAGCTGGCCGGCGATGAAGGGGCTGTGTTAGTCTGAAGAGTCGCCGCTCCTGAGGAGTGAGGAGACTCGGAGCCGCTACCGTAAACCTGAAGGAAAACGAGTGTTATTATTGCAAGGCCATGTCATCCAAATTGCGAGTAGCGTTGAAATCATGGGAGGGGTCCAATGTTGGTCTGAACGACGGAGTCCGGCCCATGTAACGTGAGGGGTGAATCACGGATATGGAATGTCGACGGCCACTCGCCCCCAACATGGCACCAGCCGGCAATTTCTTTGTCGACGGCGAATAGGCAGCTGGCGACAAAGACATTGCTGTATCAGGAGACATGAGGGTAGAATCAGTTTGAACAGACGAAACAACAGAAGGGGATTGGTGCATCATGTGCATGGACTGATCAGGGTTACCCACAACAAACTCGTTGAAGTTAGTGTCGAGAGACATGGTCTGCCCATTCATAGAGCCCGTTGACCACATGGTGGCAGCTGCTTCCGCGGAAAACGCCGCATCCCCAGAGTCCAAAGCCATTTCGCCAAAGCTGTTCTGGATAAGAGACATGTTCATGCCAAGTGGATTTTGGAATTGGTCCAGCAAGAAGGTGTCATTGGTTGGAATCATAGGGAGGTGGTCGTGAAGACCATTGCCCTTGTTGCTAGCGACAGAGGGGCTAGAGACAGCGGTGCTGAAGGGAAAGGTGCCAAGATTCCACAAGTCTTCGTTCATGGGATCAAGCCACTCATTGGATTCTATGTATAGTTAGCATAGGCAAATGACATTCACAGTGTCCAACCTCAGCTGAATAGGCTGGGTTGGATAGGATTTCGTAGAAGAAAATAGTCCTACCATTGTTACTCAGAAGGTGAGGAGAGCCAGCATCGAGGGAAACAGACTGGGGAGAGTCGTTGTAGTGAAGGGCTTGGGGGTTAATGGTGTGAGTGTCCTGGATAGATTGATTGAGCCAAAAGTTGGAAGCATCAAAGCTCAAATCGATGGGAGCTGTCCGAAACGAGCTACCGAAAGGGTTGTGAAAAGCAGTGTCAACACGCAAACCGGCAACCCTGCTGGCGATGTTGTTGTTATCGAAGCCCACGTTGAACCCACCAAAGTGGGTTGGCAACCCGGCCAGGGATGGGTGCCTAACGTGTCCCTGAGTCATACGAGGAGGTTGCATCTGTTGTTGTTGTTGTTGTTGTTGTTGTTGTTGTTGTTGTTGTTGTTGTTGTTGT